>JAVLUX010000024.1:29205000-29497500 GCA_032164185.1 Moxostoma hubbsi | reverse complement strand
GACGGTCATTCATATGTTTTTGAAGCCTGAAAAGGAAATCATAAACCCTTATTTTATTATATGACCCAAGCTAAATTTGTATAAATGACTTTGTTGTGTGCATGAAGCACAGATAGTGAGTTTGTATGATAAATAATCATCATATTCGTGAATCACCTAAAACAGACAATTAATCATCATAGTCCTAAAACAGTAATCATAGTCATAATTATTTTTTTGACAATTAATTGTCAGCCAAATTTCAAAATCGTGACCCCTAATTTTCATTATTGGGTTTCTACCTTGTGAATTGTTTTGTTAAAAATTGATTTTGAGATTTTTGAGAGAGTTGATTTAAGAATGCACAATTTTTAGTTATTCCTGTTAGAAAAACATTTGTGTTACTCAAATTTTACTGTAAAATTTCCTTTTACTCGAATTGAACATGTTCTTAAAATCACTCCAAAATAAAATGAAAGTAATCTACATTTAGCAATCCAACAACAAAATAAATGAAACAAATGTAAAATTCACTTTCAGGAGGAATATCAAAACATTGTGCAACCTCGAGTTTAGCAGTCCAACATAAAATCTCTCCAAAATAAAATTAATGTTGGACTGTAAAATGGAGATTACCAGTTAAAACAGGGCTATTTTTATTGCAGAATATTGCCCTGCAGTGCAGTTTCTTGTTCATTTGTTTGTTTAAGAGAAGATAATTTATTAAAATATTGAAATATTAATGACAAGTTTTTTATATTTATTTTGGGTTAATTAATTGTTATATTTATCAAGAAATAATAATAAAAAATCTTCAGAAAAATCGGCAAATTAGTCGTTAGATTAATCGGGAAAATCGTTAGGTGCAGCCCTAACCTGAAATCCTTCACCATGGCAACAGGAGCTGAGTGAGAACCAGTCCACACCTAAGCGAGAGAAGCAGGAATGGTTGGTGAGGCAGAAGGAATGTATGCAGCAGATCCAGGCTGAGGAAGAGGCTTCATTATTACGGCGACAGAGGCAGTATTACGAACTGCAATGCCGACAGTATAAGAGGAAGATGCTGCTAGCCAGGCACAATCTGGAGCAGGACCTGCTTAGAGAGGTAAGGCTGACATTAGTGTGTTTATCGTGTTCGTCTCTTTGGTAGGGATGCATGACTATGTCTGAGACCATATTGATATCAGTTAGTATTAGCTTTCTCTCTCTTTCTCTCTTTCTCTCTCTCTTTCTTTCTTTCTTTCTCTCTTTCATTCTGGCCAGCCAGGAATAATTCAAACAAAAATTTAAATTCTCTCAACATTTACTTACCCTCATGCCATCCCAGATGTGTATGACTTTCTACTTCTGAACTCAAGTGAAGATTTATTTTTTTTAAAGAATATCTCAGCTCTGTGGATCCATACAATGCAAATTAATGGTGACCAGAACTTTGAAGCTCAAAAATGCACATAAAGGCAGCATAAAAGTAATTTATATGACTCCAGTGGTTAAATCCATGTCTTCAGAAAACATATGATATGTGTGAGTGAGAAACAGATCAATATTTAAATCTTTTCGGATTAAACACTTACTTTTTTACTTTTTTACTATAAATTTTTCTCCGTGCCCAGTGAGTGGCGAAATGCACGAAGAATGTGAATTGTCAAAAACAAGAATTTGAAAGTGGACATTTATAGTAAAAAAGGACTTCAATGTTGGTTTGTTTCTCACCCACACCTATCAAATCACTTCTAAAGAAATGGATTTAAACACTGGAGTCATATGGATTACTTTTATGCTGCCTTTATGTGCTTTTTAGCTTCAAAGTTCTGGCCACCGTAAACTTGCACTGAATGGACACACGGAGTTAAAATATTCTTCTAAAAATCTTCTTTTATGTTCTGCAGAAGAGAGAAAGTCATACATATCTGGGATGGCATGGGTGAGTAAATGAGAGAATTTTCATTTTTGGTTGAACTTTACCTTTAAGGTTTTATTCCATTTCTTCTAGTTCAAAATACAAAATTTTAGCTTAATTTAAAAAAATAAAAAAAATAAAAATATATATATATATATATATATATATATAGAATTGATTTATAAGTTATTATTAGATGTTATATCATCGTTTTAGTATTGCATAGGCTGTATTGCAAATATTGTTGGCTCTTGTATGACAAATTTGGTCATTATTGGACACAGCTCTCAAGATTTTGGTAACAGCCATTGAAAGCCCTGTATCGGTTGACGAGCACTTCATATTATCTACTTAATCACATGTTCTACTCATTTATTTGGCCTTTTTTTTCTCCTCCCTGTAGGATCTGAATAAGCGTCAGACCCAGAAGGATCTAGAGTGTGCTATGCTGTTGAGACATCATGAGTCCACTCAGGAGCTGGAGTTCAGGCAACTGGCAATGGTCCAGCGCACACGGGCCGAACTGATCCGCACACAGCATCAAAGTGAACTGGCCAATCAGATGGAGTACAATAAGCGGCGTGAGCAGGAGCTTCTTCAGAAACACGCTGTGGAGGTTCGCCAGCAACCCAAGTGCTTAAAGGTAAGGGGGACTTCCAAATGAATTCTACCACCTCAATTCAAATATAGGATTTAAACATGGATTTTGGAAGGCTTTCTTAGTTCAGTTCTGAATGGTGCTCAACCCTGTTGTACTCTTCTGGATATTTGATTATGAAAAAAGGAGTGAAAAGAGTTTGTTAGTTAGGGCAATTGAAAGGGTGAGATGCCACAGAGGGGTTCAATATAATCCAACCTTCTAAATACACTCATAGTCCAATACCTGCTCAAACATTTCAACAATATTGATAAAATAGGCCAGATGCTGTGAAGAGGTCTGTTTGCATAGAGGTCGAATTGAGTTATCGGTTATGCATTTTGTCATTTGTGTTTTGCTCTCTCAGACGAAAGAGCTGCAGATCAAGCGTCAGTTCCAAGACACCTGTAAGGTTCAGACACGGCAGTACAAAGCCTTGCGGAACCACCTGCTGGAGACCATGCCCAAATCCGAGCATAAGACTGTCCTGAAGAGACTCAAAGAGGAGCAAACACGTAAACTGGCCATCCTGGCCGAGCAGTATGACCATTCCATCAAAGACATGCTGTCCACACAGGCTGTGAGTAAGGCAAGGAGAGACCGTCTTTAATGATTCACTTTCACTTTGAATAACAAGAATCTCACAAATCTGTCAAAATCTTGTCCAGGTCACATTTCACCCCAAAGTCAAAGGAAAATAAATTAATTAGCATTTTGCCTATTTTTAGGCAACGCAAGCAAGTTTATTTATACAGCACATTTCATACACAATGGCAATTCTAAGTGCTTTACATAAAAATTATAAAGAAAATACAATATAAAATACATTAAATCAATTTAGAACAAAAAACAAGAGTAAAATGTAATAAAATTAATAAAAAAATGTTTTAACAATTATTAAAAAAGAGAGAGTGATGTTCTGCATTGTGACTATTTTCTTGACACTTGAGCACATTTCCCTTGCAAATTATCATTACTATAATGTATATGATGGATTATTCTCAATGGTGATTCTCATTACTGTAATAAAGTACTTTTTCCATTTGATTGTCATGAAAAAGCAATGATTTAAAGGCAGTGTGACAAATGCTTCCCTGGTATATTAATTCTTAACAATTTAAATATTGTTTTTGTTTTTTATTGCATTGCATCCATTAGTATGTGATAGTATTTAGTTTTTTTGCATTATGGTAAAGAGGAAAGGTTGAGGAAATGTGTTTTCTTGTCATGAAATTATGCCACAATTCAAAAATCTTAAGACTTAATTTTGTTCAAAATAGACTTTTTTTTATTTACACAAAATGTTTGCGTAATTTCTTATTCTTTTGACTCTGGGGTGAAATATGACAAGGACATGTTCTTTACATGTTTCATGAGATATAATGTTCATCCCAAAACCTGCATGTTAGACCTAAACCCCCTTATTGGCTTCTTCTCTACTGAAAGTCCGCTTCTTTGCTCTTTGCCCAACAGTTGCGATTGGATGAGACGCAAGAGGAGGAGTACAGGGGGCTCTGCATGCAGTTACAGCAGGAATTGGAGCTGCTGAACGCCTATCAGAGCAAAATAAAGATGCATACTGACACACAACACGAGAGAGAGGCCAAAGACCTGGAGCAGAGGGTGTCTATACGGAGAGCTCTACTTGAACAGAGGGTACGAGAGAGATAAAGGGATTTAATATAAATGAAAGTTATTTGGAGCGCTCTACATAAGCACCAACTCAAACAGCGGTCTGTACAAAAGGCACACAAGAGACTTGAATCGTTAGCATGTTGCTAAGCTATCAATCTGATTATCTAAAAAGCCTTAAGTACATACAAGGCACACAATTTTGAGTAAAATATTAAAAAAAAGTATTACGTTAATTACGTTGTACTATTCATTAGCTGTCTTGGGTGGATTTTTTTAACATGCTGCCAATCTTTTGGCACAGTTTTTTGGTTGGGAAAGTGCCTGTGATGACTTTAAATGTAAAAAGCTTGCTATGTTTTGGAAAACAGCCAATGTCTCTTTCACCCTTATCTGTAAAGTTTTCTCTTTCTGTCACCCTTTTGTCTTTTCAGATTGAGGAGGAGATGTTGTCTCTGCAGAATGAGCGTTCGGAGCGGATCCGGGCACTGCTTGAGCATCAGGCTCGAGAAATCGAGTCCTTTGACTCAGAGAGCATGCGTCTTGGATTCAGTAACATGGCTTTGAGCGGGATCCCTGCTGAAGCTTACAACCAGGGTTACCCCAACCCTCCATCCTCAGGGCCCGGGGGCTGGCCGTCCCGTCCTGTACCTCGCTCAGGCAGCCAGTGGAGCCACGGAGTCCAAAACTCAGCGGCGCCACCCTCCTGGCGAAGTCAGAACAGTACAGCCGGATTCAGCCGAGGGGAGCAGGTTTCCAGTCACGAGAGAGATAGAGAGAGGGATATAGACGGGATGGGTGCCCGCGGCCTTCCCAGCTCTCGCTGTTCTGCTTCACCTGCATCATCATCGTCATCCTCGCATCATCACCTCCGGTACCTGCAGCAACAGTACCACCACCAGAGCACGCCTCATCTGTACCGTGACAGCCGAGAGAGAGAATGGGGGAGTGGGGGAGGAGGGGGGAGTCACCATTCATCTTCATCCTCCTCTCATGGCCACTCTCATTACATTTCTTCCCATGCCTCTGCCCAATCCCTTGCCCTCCTCCCTCCACCACCACCTCCTCCACCCATCTTGCTTTCCTCCTCCTCTCCTCCTTCATCCTCCTCCTCTTCATCCTCTCAGAGTGGCTATGGAGGACGGGGAGAGGGCTTGGCTGTGAGGGGCCCCAGCTTGATGGCCCTCAGGAACAGTCCAGGGCCCATTCGGAGGACCGCCTCAGGCGGCGGGCCGGGTGGGGATGGTGGTTTGAGTAGGAGTACATCGGTTACATCGCACATCTCGAATGGATCCCACCTCTCCTACTCGTAGAGGGTCAAGCAGGAGGTTCAAATGCTGCAGTTGAACTTATGGGGGAGGTATTAGAGTGTAAAGGGATTGTTCCTTAAAGGGATAGTTTACCCAAAAATGAAAATTCTCTCATTTACTCCAAGCCTGTATAACTGGCTTTCTTCCTCAAAAGGAAGAAGCTCAAAAGGAGTTGTTAGGCAGAATGTTAGCTTAACTTTTATTGCACTATTTTTTTTTTTTTTTCATACAATGAAAGTGAATGGTGACGAATATTATGTCAAACATTTTCTTTTGTGTTCCATTGAAAGAAGGTTTGGAACAGCATGAGAGTGAGTAGATGGTGACAGAATTTTCATTTTTGGGTGAACTTTCCCTTTAAGAGTTCAGGAGAGGAGAAATAGTTGTATTTCAGTACATTTGTACAAGGGGAAAGGCCATTTATGTAGCTCATTTAAGAGTTAAACAGGGAGGTGTTTTAACAGTATTTAGATGGGAACACCTTTACTTACAAGATGATTGATCTCAGGGTTACCAAGTGATAGGGATTTAGAAGGTCTCAGGGTTTAGATCTGCAACAGAAAAGAAAAGAGAGGAATATGTGAATAGATGTTCTGCACCATGAATACAGAGGTTTTACTGTTGAGTGTGTGGGAGGGAAAGGATTAGAATAATATAAGTGGTGCCAATACTGTAGATTGGGCTCATCATCTGAGTTTGTTTTACTCTTAAACCGACAAACAAACACTTTTACGGTCTGCTATTTCAAGTCCAACTTGCACACCTGACAGTTTAAGATTTGAAATTGAACACTCAAAAACATTGTTTCCAGGTATGTTATTAGGTATAGTCCTGGATCATATAAAGCTGAAAACAATTCGAATCAAGGCTGATTTTATTCTAAAAGGAATGGTTCACCGCAAAATGAGAATTATGTCATTATTCAGTCCCCCTCATGTTGTTCCAAACCTGTACGCTGTTATTTTTTCCGTGGAGCACAGAGAATCTTCTTGCAGCTTTTTTCCATACATGGACAATTCACAGTGACCACATCTTTCAGTGTGTAGATACACTATAGCTTTGTGTGAGGAACAGACCAAATGAGGCCGATATGCGCAGACAATGCACTAGTTCATTGGCGTTTTAGACAATGCATTGATATAGTGTTTAATCTAAAACATGATCACAAATGAAATTTCACTGCTTGGTCTGAATGGTAGATTATTAATAAATAATGACTTTAAATTTCAGTGTGTTCCTCACATAAAGCTTGGTATGTGTTCAAAAGACTTAACATGTGGGCTGCTTGCATATGGACTACTTTTACGGTGTTTATTTGGTCAAATTTCAAGCTTGACACCCCATGGTCACTAAGAACTGTCATTGTGTTGAAAACTGTGAATCTAGAGATATTGAGTCCTACTAATGTCAGTTTTACTCCTAATGGGAGCAGAGAGAGAGCGAGTCGGATGCAGTAGAAAGGTGCCGTAGCCTGTGCAGAAACTTGTTTCAGGGAGTTGAGACGTAAACTTAAGGATCTGCAAATGGCGATTAAACTGAATTATTTGTAATTATGTAGATAGCACTAAAACGATACTAAACGAATGTCTATTAGTAATGTTTTTTAAACTGTACATTTGTATTTGAGTCAAGGAACGTGAGGCATGTTTGTATTATTTTGAAATGATTTTGTATGCTGTATCTTTTTTAAATGATGCCATAAATGTCATACTGCCATCTAGAGGCTCTGCTTACCTAAAGCAACTCCGCCCCCTGTCCTTATTAGGGCAAGCTGCCATTAAGTTGCTGTTAGTTTTAACTGGGTTATAATTCAGTATCTGTTTTTAGCATGGATGTGATAAGCGGTTGAATCTGGCTTGGTGAATAAGCCATTCTTGACTCTCTATAAATGCAGACTGTGTAAATATGATGTTCATAAGAGAGTTGAGTTACAATACCATGCACGCGACTGATGTACAGAGACCATTTGTATACAAACATACACAACAGGCGTTTCTATATGACTTGAGTACACGTGTATAATACAGCACCTGTCAAAAGTTCAACAAACAAGTCATAAGATTGTTCCTTGGTCAACTTTTGGTCTATATTGTACTTCTACAATGTGTGTGTACTGTATATACAAGCACTAACTCCTGTATAGGGTAATCATTTTGCTATGTGAATTGGAAAGTGAGACAAAATTAGATACTGTTGTTATTATTACACCTACTACTGCCGCTGTAATATTTGTGTTGTACACTAATTTTGTCATTTACTAGTTTTTTTCAAATTTTTTTTAAGACTTTATATTTTATTTTAAATCGTTGCTTACCACTAGGTGGGAGATGTTGGCAGTGTCCCGGTGAAATTTGTAAGTCTCGTTTTAAGAAGAAAAAAAAAATACTAAAAGACTACCTGTCCCGATATTTCTTGTTACATCTCAGGGTAGGAGTCTATTGTGCAGTACATTGTCAGGAGAGTAGTATTTTAGAGCCAGTATTAAACCTGTACAGAACATTTAAAGAGAACATTTTAGCTGGATTGAACATTTCTAGACGACTGCAGAGTGTCTCGAACACTTTGCCCATGATATTGTCCTATGGGAAAACTGATGATCTCTGCGCTCCCACACTGCCAGCTCTCTTTAGACACCAGCGTTCACTAGAACTCTGTCTCGCTCTCTTTAGGAGACATGCAGTACCTCACTTCCCTGTGCCTGGCAAATCACTTCTCACTCGCATTCAGTGTTCCTCCATTTCTGTGTTGTACCATTTCTGCACCCCCCAATCATAGCATTCCTCTGTCCTCTCTTGGATACTAACGTTTATAGGCAGAAGAGGAGTATCCTCTTGAGGGGGTGTTTCTGGAGAGGCTAGAGTTGTGTTAAGGGTATTCATTGCTGAATGCATCATCCTGCAGTGTTTGAATGGTTGGAGCCATCCAGAGTGGAGATGAAACTGTTAATGCAGATATCTGAAACGGCGTGCATGTACGCTGCTGTAATGTATTGCAAATTAGATTGTGATGTTTGAAAGCGTGATGAGGAGAATGGTTGATCCGTGAACTGTATTGCTCAGAAGATAAAGGCCAAATAACATTCAGGTGAATTCACGAGTACAGGAGAACTCTTTAAACACATGGGCTATAGAACTTGTACAGAAAATTATAAACAACAACTCATTAAAACCGATACAAAAATGAGCTTTCTTGCGTGGTCTGTTTTCATCTGTCGTTAGGCCTGTAACCTGTTCTCTGAATGGCGAGAAGGCACATCTGGTATGTGCCATCACCACGGTCAAACACAAGGAAGAGAAAAGACTGTTTCCATAGAGACGGAGGCAATACTGAGTGGAAATTACTGGTTGCTTGCCAAAAGGACATGTTGATGCTGGTGTTGGGCTATTTTTATTTCCAGTCACAAAGCCAAAGAGTCATCTTACATTCATTGATGTGATGTTTCCCAGTATTTCCATTAATGTTCTTGTCCAAAGGGTACTGTTACAGTGCCATACAAAAAATGATGACAGATCAGATTTTTCAAAAACTGTACAAGATAACGATGAGGTGAAATTTCTATGAAATTAGGCTGAAAAGAGGTTATGGAGAAGTGGTGTTATTGTTGTTTGCTAATCATAGTGGATCCAGGTGAAAGTAATTCAGCTTTTAAAAATATAAAACTTGCAATTGATACAGTATTGTGTGTGTGTGTGTGTGTGTATATATATATATATATATATATATATATATATATAGATAGATAGATAGATAGATAGATAGATAGATATGATATATATGGCGCTGCCATGCCATTCTAAACTAAAGTGTAAGAGCAGTGCATATGTGTTAAAGGGTTAGTTCACCCAAACACAGAGTTATATGAAAAAATATTCCGGCTCTTCCAAGCTTTATAATGGGAATGAATGGTATCTTAGATTTTCAAGCCCCAAAAAAGCACATCCATCCATCAAAAAAGTAATCCATACAGCTCCAGGGGGTTAAAAAAGACCTGAAGCAAAGCGATGCGTTTTTGTCAGAAAAACATCCATATTTAAAACTTTATAAACTAATCACTGGCTATATGCAATCGTGCTATATGGCCCTAATTCAGCGCTGCTGCGATTACCTATGGTATTCAGCCATATCACACTCTTGCTCGTGTATGTATATATGTGTATATATATATATATGTATATATATGTGTGTGTGTGTGTGTATATATATATATATATACACACACACACACACACGCGCGCGCATGTATACACACACTTGATTCCCCCCATTCAACCTGAAAATTAGAAAAATTTCAAGACCTTAGTGACGTCGGCAAATGAGAGATTTTAGATTCTGCAGTATTTCTTGGTCACTAATCAAATGTATGCAGATTTGTGACATTGACCATATTGTTTTCGTTATTTTTATTTTGACTATAGGTTAAACTTTATTGGCTTGACAAAGTTTCAACTAGTTTTAAATGTTTGAAGTTTGATGGTTATGCAGACATTACAGGAAGACAAAGATAGACCATCAGAGAGAGAGTGAGAGCAATTTAAAGCAGATCAAAGGCCTGTTGCGGTTTTGTTTACATTTTAAATTTGGAGTTTGTAATAAAGAGCATTCCGTTGGCATGTTTGAACATTCCGTTAATGTAAGTCTGAGATTTTTCAGATATTTTATAATCTTGTTTGTGAAAAGCACACAAGTCCGATCAGTTTGAAAAGATTTAGCACATTATTCCAGAACAGTCTGAAGGTCTGTGCTGAGTTTGGTGGATGTAGCGTAAAAGCTTTTGGAGGAGGTAGTGTTAGAAATTTGTAAAAGCCCTAAACAAAGTTTGTAGAATAACAGTATGTCAGCTTTGTCAAGCCAACATCATTTGAAAAGGATGCGATATAGGAGCATTATTTCCACTAGTACCCACTGTGGTGTATGTGGTCTACTCTGCACTTCATGAGTTTGGTTTTAACCTTTTTCTTGCTTATTCTCTCTTAAAACTGCTATTAAGCAATAAGGTAGTACGGCCTTGACTGCAACCCCTTTTTTTGTGACTATATTCACAATATGTCACAGCCTTGAGTGCCTTAAAGTTAAATAATGGTCAGCTATGGGTGCTGCATATGACACAAATAGCAACTCAATGAGAACAAGAACTATAAGATTTTAAAGGAATAGTTCAACCTAAAGTTTAATTATTTCATTATTTACTCAACTTCAGGCCATCCCAGGTGTGTTTCTGTCTTCTGCAGAACACAAATGAAGATTTTTAGAAGAATATCTCAGGTACATACAATGAAAGTGAATGGTGACCAGAACTTTGAAGGTCCAAAAAAACACATAAAGCAAGCATAAAAGTAATCCATATACCTCCAGTGTTTAAATCCATGACTTTAGAAGCGATATAATAGGTGTGGGTAAGAAACAGATCAATATTTTTTTTTTTTTTTTTACTAAAATTCTACAGAAGATTTGGATTTAAACAATGGAGTAATATGGTTAACTTTTATGCAGCCTTTATGTGCTTTTGGGGGCTTCAAAGTTCTTGTCGCCATTCACTTGCATTGTTTTGACCAGAGTTGAGATATTCTTCTAAAAATCGTGTGTGTGTGTGTGTGTGTGTGTGTGTGTGTGTGTGTGGAAAAGAAAGAGAGAAATCCTGGTGGATAAACCAGTGAAGCTGGTAGCTGTATTTTGGAACATGGTAGCTGGTCCGAGTTGGTCGACCAGCTTGGACCAGCTGATCAAACCAGCTCAAGCTGGTTTTTGGAAGATGGTAGCTGGTCGACCAGCTCATGACCATCTTAAACCAGCTAACATGTTCCAAAACAGAGCTACCAGCTTAAATAGTTTTTTCCACTAGGGAAGTCCTTCACATCTGGGATGGCATGTACATGAGAGATTTTTCATATGGGTTCCATTCAAGTTTTACCAATCCACTGCTGACTTGAGATCAGATTTTTTTGCACATCACCATCCCCCCCGATTTCACACAGTGCTGTCAGTGACACAGCTGATTTGGGGTCAGCGGTGCTGCGTGATCCGTTTCTGACGCCGAGGATGGAGCGCGTGCTTATTAAAGGGGAGGACTGCTTTAACAGCGTGCGCGCGTACAGGAAGCATGACGTCACGCTTCTCTACAGTCTTCCAGCACAACCGAACCGGAGGCGTTGAAGAGGGAAACAGAAACCAAGAAGAGACATTTCAGCTCCACGGCAGATCCGTCCAAATCGAAACAGCCCAACACTCGTGACCATGACAGACGAAAACATCTTCCTTTTCGTCCCAAATTTGATTGGTGAGTGTAAATCCATACTCTCTGGTCCTTAACACCAAGTTACCGAAAGCAGATGTACTCGACTGCGCGTCACTTGCGCAAAGACTGAGCTTCCCAATGTTCTTGCGCATGTTTGATATGATGTTATAGGCTGTCACTTTAATCCGCTGAAGTGAGGCTCATTTAATAAAGCAGATGCATCCACTAATACAGTATTGAAATTGTTAAGTAACTAGAATGGCTGTTCATACTGCAGCCAGCACACTTCAATGCTCTTATGCCATCCCTCTCTCTCTAGGATATGCCCGTATTGTACTGGCTCTGGTATCCTTCTACTTGATGCCCTGCTGCCCGGGCCCAGCAGTGTTCTGTTACCTGCTGAGTGCCCTTTTGGATGCCTTTGATGGACATGCTGCTCGTGCCCTTAATCAAGGTAATGATCTGCAGCCCTTTTTGTACGTTGTATTTCAATCTTTGTTTCTCACTCTTCTTCATCCATTTCCACCCTTGCCATAGGTACAAAGTTTGGCGCCATGCTGGACATGTTGACAGACCGTTGTGCCACCATGTGTTTACTGGTGAATCTGGCACTGCTATACCCATCCTACACTTTCCTGTTCCAGCTCAGCATGTGTCTGGACGTGGCCAGCCACTGGCTGCACCTGCACAAGTGTGTCAAACTCGTGTACTTGTTTTTTGTTTTGTTTTGTTTGTTCCCCAACCACCACCACCCTGCCATATTCACCCCCCCCCCCCCCCCCCCCTATCAGATTAAAACAATCTGTTTCATCAGTTGACTTCAATTTAATAAATTAATTAACACAAATTCTCAAGATTGAGAATTTATTACCATTTACCCTAAAAAAATCAAATCAACATCAGCTCGTAATATGTCAAACTAGCACTATAATAGAATATTAAGCACCATATAGCAGATGTCACAAATAATAAACAGATGAAATCACTACGAGCGCATTTTTTTTGCCCCCTCTTTTTTAATTTCTGGGGCATTTTTGGTAACATTTTGGCACCATGCCTCTCTTAATTTTTGTCCCCGCTTAGACATTATTTTAATATATGACAAATGTAATTCATAGCAATGAATTAACACAAATTATATCTGTAAATAAAGTAATTTGGAGACTTTAGATTTTCTCCACAGATGAATCCGTACTAATGATTAGAGAGAGAGCGATAGATCGGTTTCACCGATTAATTGGTGCCGATAGTTGCTTTTTGGATCTATTATTTATCTGCCAAAATCAATGCTGATCAATTTTTTTTCTCTGTGTTCCTCGTTTTACTAATACCAGGTGGGGATTTTCTGTATCTAAATATTTTATCATTGACAATATTCATCTATATTTTCATCCTCACTAAAATGCATATTTTGCTTCGATAAATCAGTACTAAATTAAAGTGAAGGCATGCAAAGAAAAATGCGACCATATGGAAACGTGCTCCGTCAACACGTACATTGCGTCTCCAACATCATATCTTGTGAAAATAATTTAAAATGCCCTAATCTGGTGAATATTTAGGCTATAAAAAGCTTAGTTATGTTAATACTTAAAAATAGAGCACTGTAAATTAGAAAAGTCTCCTCCGTTTCAAAATAAGAGTCCCAACACCTGTAAGTGTGTTATGGCTTGTTGATAGTTAAAAGTCCCTCGTTATGCACCAAATCTTCATTATTTTTTAATATTATTGGGATTTTGGTTGCACAATAAACTGCATCTGGGATTTTATTCATTTTGGACTCTTGTAACCTCTAAGTCTGTGCCCGACATCGTAAGGAAAGACAAAAATAATGTATTATTATTTTTTCATTCTATTAATCGATTTTATTCTGCTGATTAATCGTTTATCGGCCATTCCCACCACCTTAGTTATCGGTATCTGCAAAATCCACTATTGGTCAAACTCTACTAATGATAAGAGTGTCCTGTTACTGTTTCTGTCAGTTCCATGATGAGAGGAGCCACCAGTCACAAGACCATTGACCTCTCTGGCAATCCCATTTTACGGCTATACTACACATCCAGGGTAACGTGCTCGCACACATCATGAACTCCCAGAGTAACTGGTTGATGTTAATATATGCACACTTATGTAAAGAAGTTCAGATACCTGACATCCGTGTGTTTTTCCACAGCCGGTGCTGTTTTTTATGTGTATGGGGAACGAGCTGTTCTACTGTCTACTGTATGTAATGTATTACATCGAGGAACCACAAGGTGAGTATGAGCCTTTCAATTTTACACATGGTCTTTCCCCTCCCCAATATCATTCATTAATGTGGTAATATATTCATACAAAGGCTCAAAGTTATTACAGTTTACACAGTTATAACCAATACAGTTATTATACAGTTATTATCAATAGCATAATCTCATGGTGCTTTGTGAGAATAACCGCTATTCTGTGTCTGTCTGACTTTGTGTCCAGTGTGGCTGCAGTGGCTGCTTGGCATTTGTGGTTTGGTGTGTCTGCTGAAGTCTGGCATTAGTCTCCTCCACCTCATTACTGCCTCCTGCAACATGGCTGCCATCGACGTGGCCGACCGTAAGAGAGAGAGGAGCAAAGCACAATGAGATAGACAAGAGTGCAGAAAGTAGGGAGAAGGGAGAATGGCAGACCAAAAAGAGAGTGAAGGAGATAAGAAGAGAGAAAAGTGTTGACGACTGTGGGTGTGAAAATAGAAAATGTTGCAGGCCAGTGCAGAAGAGCTTAAGGAAATCTATCACGGGACCTCGCAAAGCTCACTGAGCATTTGTGTTTATTTGAAAATATAGATTATCAATGCTACCTGGGCAAATTCCTTACAGGTCTTATCCATATTCCTATAGTTGTGCTCTTCACTGCTGTTGATGAATCTAGTTGCACTACTGTACATTGTTTGTTTTTGTGTCATCATATTGATTTTTATTTTGTTGTGATTTTGTTTTTTCTATTTGTGATAATGGAGTAATCATGCATCATTTTAAGGGGATTTAGAATAGCTCTTGTTTTACACCAACATTTCCACCCCTGTACACACATGCGGTTGACTTTCATGAAACCTGTCAAGAGAATATCTTGGTCTTATTTTTTTTTTCTCCAAATTGAAAAGAAACAAACAGGGGATTATATTTTGAATATGGAAAATGAGGCCTATTTTAAGGACCAGTTATGTACATTTTACCCCCCCAATACACATTAACGTGATGCAAAACAAACAATATTAGGATCTTTTAATTGCTGCAGTATTTAAATTGTAATGTATTTTTATCAAGGTTGGACTTTTTTGGTCTTGGCTTTCATTTTTGCTGATTTTAATTTTAAAAAAATCTTACAACAGCATCTTTTTTTACTAATATACAGTTTTTGCAGTGATGAGAATCATCATTGGAAACAATTGGAATAAGTTAAATATCTGGAAGCCGTTTGGTCAAGAGAATTGGGGGGGGGGGGGGTAAAATGTGATTAAAGGAATAGTTCACCCAAAAATGGAAATTCTCCCATCATCTGTTTTTTCCTCATGCCATCTCAGATATGTAGGACTTTTTTCTGCTGAACACAAATTAAGATTTTTAGAAGAATATTTCAGCTCTGTAGGTCCTCACAAGTGGATTGGTACCAAAACTTTGAAGCTCCAAAAAGCACACAAAGGCAGCAAAAAAAAAAAAAAAAAAAAAAAAACAGTGGTTGTATCCATTTCTTCAGAAGTGATATGACCGCTGTGGGTGAGATCAATATTTAAGTCCTTTTTTTACTATAAATTCTCCTCCCTGCCCAGTAAGTGGCGATATGACCAAAGAATGTGAGTTCCCAAAAACACATGAAAGTGGAGATTGATAGTAAAACGTTTTTCACCCACTCATATCACTTCTGAAGACATGGATTTAACCACTGGAGTCGTATGGATCACTTTTATGCTGCATCTATGTGATATTTGGAGCTTCAAATTTTGGCCAATATTCACTTGCATTGAAAGTACATACAGACCTGAAATATTCTTCCAAAAGGCACATCTGAGATGGCATGAGGGTGAGTTCATGTTGAGAGAATTTTCATTTTTGGGTGAACTATCCCTTTAAGTGTCCTTAAAATACTTTCAAAATGCGGGGGGAAAAATCATAACAGTCCTAAATGTAGGCTTCGTTGTTTTATCATTAGATGTAGTATTTTATTGAACTGTCTAGCACTATTTGGTGAGAATTTTGTTTTCTTTGCAGGTGTATCGAAGAACATTTATATATTTAAATATTAGTTTGAGGAGTGTGAAGCCATTTATTATAGTATACGTGTTTCGTCCATAGCTTGAATGTATTACTGGGTTGTTTTGAGCTGTTATAATTGATGTGAAATTTATGAGAGAATTCATTTTGTATTATATCAGGTGATTTAACAATAAAGATACCCTGAAACGAGATCCACCGGTTTTAATTATTAATATTATTTATTTATTTATCAAGTTAAAACAGCGCACAGCTATTACCCAAATCGATGTTCAGTGTCTGATGTGTGTCTAATCCCACTGGGCGCGTATATTTATTATCGGCAGTGATCTTGGGTCGCTTATTATTTACCGAAGCTGCGTCTGCGTGCGTCTTTACCTTTAAGAACCAGAGACATTTTTCCCTTGGCCAGTTCATTTTCCCCACATACGAGCATCAAATTGTCTTCCTCCGGGGATCTGTGTGTGTTTTAACCTGGGTGTACAGAGCACCTTGTTGATGGTTTATTTTCTCTGATCTCGTTTATGCCGTAATTTGCGTCGGCCGAAGTGACGTCTCGGAGGGGCGCGAGAGGACGACACCGCCGCGCTCGAGAACATCGCGTGGAGGAGGGGACGAAGACACAGAGGGGGTGTTCACTCAAAATATACTATCCCTTTAAAACAAGGGGGACACGGCGGTGGGGGAGAGATAGCGGGGCAGAGAAGACGGGATAAAAAAAGAAAAGGAAGAAAGAGCGAGGGTGGGAGGGTGAGAGCATTGCAGGAAAAAAGGGGAAAAAATATGTCATCCTCTCGATTGAAATGCCGAGGCGGAGCCATGGACGATGACCGGTGAAGCGCTCGCCAGACACGAATGAGATCGAACGCAACGCCGAGGCTCAGACAGATGCCGCACGGGGCCTGGATGGAGAAGCTTATAATAAAATTGATGCCATTCTCTTTGCCCACGCCATGCGACCGCTGAGAGCAAATCAAACACAAAACTGCCATTTATTTTGAAATTAAGTTATTTTGCACGACAACACAGTAGTGTCATTAACAAGAAAGCAAAACATGCAGATATACATTTAATATATTATTAATATATTTTAAAGCATGATAAGCCACTGTTATCTGACAATGCGGCGTTACGCTTGACTTTGACAGCTGTAATCCATTTTTAATATGCATATTTTTTTATGTACTCTTTTTAAAATTATTTTAATTTTAGAAATAGTGGCTTTTAATTTTCAATACAAAGCACAGAATACGTGGTAAAAAAAAAAAAAAAAAAAAAAAAAACTATAAAAAAATTATATACAATACATACAACAAAGTGAGAGGTAAATATTTATATATACATATTTCCAAACGGCATCTGTACTATTTCACACCTCAAGATGGATGCAGCTTGGAGCAATTTCCTCTTTCAGGTAAGACAATGTTTTTGAATTGGGAATGTCAGAATTCTTTTTGGGATTCCATTTAAACTCCACCTGCGGAATATTCATGCCGTACTGTTTTCAAAGTGTCCATACAAAAGGGGCCGTGCCTCTTTCATTCACAAGCTGAGGCAAAAGAATGTTTCAAATATGTGATTTTGCCCCTTCCTACTACAGACTCCGCCTTCACAGTCCCAAGCTGAGGCGACCCTCCAATCGGATCTTCTACCGGAGCTCACGGATGCCACTCAGGACTCGCCCCCTGAACACTTAGCCCCGCCCACATCCACGGTAGACACCGCAGCGCTGAATGAGGAGCCTGTACCCGGTGAGGGAGGGGCAAAAGAGGAGGGTGTGAGGGGAAAATCAGAGGGTACTCATAGGTTAGGCTGTTGGTTCTAGTAGTGGCATTTGTGACCGGAAGGTGTTATAAATGGGTGACAGTGTTTATTAGTCCCTTTAAAGAAGGGGTGTCAAACTCAGTTCCTGGAGGGCCGCAGCCCTGCAGTTAGTTCCAGCCCTGCTCCAAAATGCCACCTTGTAATCTTCAAGCACTCCTGAAGACCTTGATTAGCTGCTTTGTGTGTGTTTAATTAGGGTTGGAGCTAAACTCTGCTGGACTGAGTTTGACACTCCTGCTTTAAAGGAATAATCCGGGTTCATACAAGTTTTGCTCAATCAAAAGCATTTGTGGAATAATGTTGATCACTACAAAAAAATTTAATTCGACCCGTCCCTCGGAGAGAAAAATCGAGGTTACAATGAGGCACTTACAACGGAAGTGAATGGGGCCAATTTTTAGAGGGTTTAAAGGCAGATATGTGAAGCTTATAATTAATTTACGTTAATTCGTCTGTTAAAACTTGTGAATTAATTGAGCTGTACAGTCATGTAAATCATTGTTTTTATGGTAGTTTTAGGGTTGCACCCTGTCCACAACGTACGCGTACGGCATGTCACGTCAAAATACTACAGAACCCGTAATGGCTGATGCTGTCTACACCGGAAGCGTCCGATGCGTCAAGTCGCATCATGCCGACAGTAAAGGATTGTCCCATTCCATTTTGCACTGGTGCTACTCCTGCCAACAACACAAAAAATGGTTTAGGACGTTTGTGTCGTTGCATCCAGTGTAGACAGCCTCAAGACGTTGCGTTACGTTGTGTCAATGGACGCGACAGGTGTAGACAGGGTGTTATGCATTGCGTCATCATGGCAACGAAAGTCGTACAATTAGTTATACAGTAACTTTACACAGAAAAGGATAATTAATGACTTTATCATGCTAAAATCATGTTAACACGCATAGAATTTACATCTTGTGGCTATACTTTAGAAACAGTCGTTTCGTTTGCGGAATGGCCCCATTTACTTCCATTGTAAGTGTGTACGTTTTTTAACAAGGGACTAGTCTAAATACATTTTTGTTGTGATCAATGTTATGACACAAATGGTATTATACTTTAGGATGACCCCATGTTTTCTCTATTTCTTCTCCTATAATGCAAAATATTTTACAAGGTAAAATAGCTTCTGTTATATAATGACATTTTTGCAATGAATATGTTGCTTATAAAAAGTACAATTTTGCACAATACACTACATTTGAAAAGTTGTCAGTTAGGAAACATGATTTTTGTCCCCCATAATGGTGTAGTTATTGCATCTACAAGCAGGGGCTAAATCGCTCATGTTAACCAGCAAACTCTGACCCCCAGGTTTTCCGAACATTCCCCTAATCTTCCATTGGTTGGTGTAACAGATATTTATACCCTAAAATCATGCCATCGGTTGAACCAAAGTTGAGCTGTTGTGTTTTTGGGGAAACCAACGTACAAATGGCTTACTTATAATTGTCTCCGCATATTAAGTTGGGGTTGGAGAACACATTTTAACATCAAAACAATTACACATATCACATATCACCATCTCTCTTGCTTTGTCTTTCCCAGTGAAGCCAGTTTCTCTGCCTGCCCGACCTGCACACGTCTGCTCCATATGTAATAAGCAGTTTAAGAACAGTTATAACCTGCGTCGTCACCAGTCAGTCCACACTGGAGTGAAGATGAAGGACCGAGCCGCTAGAGAGAAAATAGATAGCGGGAAGGCTGCAGCACGGGTGGAAAGGCAGACCATCCCTCTTTCTCTTCTCCAACTGTCCATACCTGCCTCCATATCCGCGGTAGTTGACCCCATGGCCCATCCTTCCCAAATCAGCAATCAGCAGCTAGAGACTGTTGCTGTCTCTATCGCCCCAGCAACAGTTGCCATGACAGTGAACCAGCCCCTCCCTACTGCAGTGGTAGTTACTGGGACAATGGTGCAGGTCAGGTTTGTTGATATATTTTGGTCATATTTTGCTGCCCTTGTCCTTGATTTGACTTTTCCTTTCATGCATTAGGCCAGAAGCATACTTGCTTTAAGTACACAATCGCAGAAATGAATTCTTGGCCAACATATTCCAAAAGTGTATTCCTGTTGATCATGGGTGGCAGTAGGGGCTTAAATTGGAATACAAATGTGCTATAGGAATTTGCAAACTTTAAGTCAAGTGCTACGAAATTTTGGTGTTTTTAAGACACGATGCAATAAAGCTAGTAAACTTTAAACTTTCAGCCTGCTATCTTCTTAACTAACTTTCAAGCACTAGTGCAGCGAGCTACAGAAAGCCGAAAGAGTATTTTTATTTAAAAATCTGTACCATTAAAACTGGCCATTATCATTCAGGTAGTTAGCTATAAACATATTGATTTAACTAACAGTAATTGACCCAGTATAAACTTTTATTATCAAGTGTATTAAATCAATCCCTATATTTATAATCATATGTATCCACAGAGGTTGTTGTTATTTCAGGGCTAAGCCCCGAATATCCACTGACCCTAGAACTGCCCTTGTTGTTGAACATACTTAAAAGTGTGTTCTTGTGTTGCTCTAACAGGTAATAAGTTGCAATAGAGTTACCTTTAACCATCTGTGCCATTAAACTGGACATTGTCATTCAGGTAGTTAGCTCATATTGATTTAACTAACAGTAATTAACTGTTAACACTGAGAATGCATTCTGAATTGCAGTCTTGACACATTTCAGAATGCAACAACATGCAAAGAATAGTTAAGCTTAGAACAGTTAAGGCCAAAACATACTCTACGCAAGTATGTAAATGCAGACACATCTAGCTATGCAATGCGTTGTTGCGTTCCAAAATGTGTCAGAACACAATTCATAACACAACGCAAGTCTGTGTTGCATTCTCAATGTTGCCACAAGGGGTGCTATAGTGTACATTAATGCTAATTGAGTTTTCTCTTTCAAATCAACTACTGTCATGGTGGAGCAACAGTTTGAAGAGAATATTGTTGAACAACTCAATATATTTATTGGAACTTACCTGCATAATTAAACATTCAGTTTAATGGCACAGAATTTTTAAGGTAAATCTATCGCCCCCTTGAGTAATGAGGCTTTTTACCATCAACGCAAGAATGCATGTATGCTTGTTCAACTGGACTGAGCATTGGCAATGCGTTGGCTAAGCAATCGCATCTGTGAACATGTACTTGTGTAATGTCAGGAAAAAAGTTGTTAATGCATTACCCAGAAGAGAGAAAATGATTTTATGATTTTATGTTTTTGTGGCTTTGACCACAAAAATGACTCGGGCTGAGAAAACATTCTGTTTCATTGTTTTTCAGGCTGCTCCAAATAACAACACCATGGATAACCTGACTAATCCCACCCCGATCCAAATATCTATCCCGATAACAAACCCGCTGCCAGTAAATTCAGTTTCCAATCGTAATCCCAACCCCAATCCAGTAAGGAAGAACCATGCTTGTGAGGCATGTGGGAAGGCGTTCAGGGATGTGTACCATCTTAAACGGCATCGGTTGTCCCATTCGGATGAGAAACCGTACTCCTGTCCCATATGCCAACAGCGGTTTAAGAGAAAGGATCGGATGAGTTATCATGTCAGGTCACATCAGGGAGGGGTGGAGAAACCATATGTGTGTCCCCACTGTGCCAAGGGCTTCTCACGGTAAGATCAATACCTCTACACACCTGTATACACCATTACTAATATCCCATAATGGCAAAGCAAAAAACTGATTTTTGATAACTTTGCAAATGTATTAAAAAGAAAAAACTGAAATATTACATTGACATAGTAAGTATTCAGACCCTTTGCTATGACATTTGAAATTTAGCACATAGAGGCATAGACATGTTGAAGCGTAGATCTGGGGAAGGCTACAAAAAAAAAAATTGGCTGCACTGAAGTTTCCCAAGAGCAAAGTGGCCTCCATAATTCTTAAATGGAAAAAGTTTGGTAGGAGAGGTGACCAAGAACCCGATGGTCACTCTGGTTAAGCTCCAGAGATCATAACTTGCAGAAGGACAACCATCACTGCAACACTCCACCGATCTGGGCTTTTTGGCAGAATGGCCAAAAGGTTGCCTCTCCTCGGTGCAAGGCATGTGAAAGCATGCTTGGAATTTGCACAAAAGCACCTAAAGGACTCTTTGACTGTGAGAAACAAGATTATCTGGTCTGATGAAATTAAGATTGAACTGTTTGGCCTCAGTTCCAAGCGTCATGTCTGGAGGAAACCAGGCACCACTTATCACCTGCGCAATACCATCCCAATGGTGAAGCATGGTGGTTGTAGCATAATGCTGTGGGGGTGTTATTTAGCAGCAGGGACTGGGAGACTGGTCAGGGTTGAGGAAAGCTGAATGCAGAAAAATACAGAGATATCCTTAATGAAAACTTGGTCCAGAGCACTCAGGACCTCAGACTGGGCCGAAGGTTCACCTTCCAACAGGACAATGACCCTAAGCACATAGCCAAGACAATGCAAGAGTGGCTTAGGGACAACTCTGTGAATGTCCTTGAGTGGCCCAGCTATAGCCTGAACTTGAACCCAATCGAACATCTCTGGAGAGTCATGAAAATGGCTGCCCACCGACGGTTCCTATACAACCTGACAGAACTTAAGAGGATCTGCAGAGAAGAATTGCAGAAAATCCCCAAATCCAGGTGTGCAAAGCTTGTATCAGACTAAAAATACTTGTGGCTCTAATTGCTGCCAAAGGTGCTTCAGCTAAGTACTGAGTTAAGGGTCTGAATACTTCATATCACTGAATGTGATACTTCAGTCTTTTATTTTTAATACATTTTCAAAGTTATCAAAAATCTGTAGATTGATGTGAAAAAAATTAATGATTTAAAGCATTGAAGCATATGACCGCAACATAACAAAATATGAAAAAATTAAGTACATTTTGAATTATTTCAACACACACACATGCTGGGAATAAAGAGGCACAATTCACAGCAGGTTCCAAGTATAATGGTCCAGTGAGCATTATACTCTAGTTCTGACTGAATGTAATCGTTAAATTGAAAGCCATAGAGAGTTGCCCTAATTACTAATTTGAGATGGAAAATGGGTTAGTGTGATGAGGAATAAGTGACCTCCTATCTGTATTTATCGGCCTATCCCCTATTTAGACACATTTATATCCATGTGCAGGGCTCTACAATAAGGATTTTTTTGGGTTCTGGATATTTTTGCTTACCCTGACAAATTGAAAAGTTTTGCCAAGTGTCAAGCAATGTTTTTTTTTTAATTATTATTACTAAACTTTAATATTTCTTCAAATAAGAAAAATTTGCTAAATAAAAGTTGCATCTTTACAACTTTGCAATAATAGCTTTAAATAGTAAATAGATCATATTTTATCAATTTTTTTTCTATATTTATTTTATCTGCCAATTACCCAAATGCAACACAGAGTCTGCATCTGAATAAAATAAATTAATGATTAATAAATACATTTAATAATTAAATCAATAAGGAATTAAATAGAAAAAGTGCATATAAACATGTGTTTACATGCATTTCAATTGTACATTTAAGGGGGATTCCTGAGCTAGTACTGTCTTAACTGTTTGGTCTACAGTATGTCGGACATGTTTTAAAGGAATGCTCCATTTACAGTGCTGACAGTGAGGCACTTACAATGGAAGTGAATGGGGACCATTTTTGGAGGGTTTAAAAACAGAAATGTGAAGCTTATAATTTTATAAAAGCACGTGCATTTAATTAGGATTGGGAACCGGGAAGCGATTCTAGTTCAGAACGGGTTTCATTCTTTAAAAAATAGCGGAATCTCTGCAGCAGCGCTGCCCTCCACTGACTCTACAGCGTAAAAACACACAGTTCTACCAGTGTATTTAATTCCCGATTGAACGAGTCTCGAGCAAGCTGTTTTGATCTACAACGTGAAACATATGGCGCTTCCGGTACATGTCGATTCCCAAAAGAATCATTCTAATGAGCCGGTTCTTTTGAATCTACAGGCCAAACCATATGGCTCTTCCGGTACAGTAGATTCCCGAAAGAATCATTCTAATGAACCGGTTCTTTTGAATCTAACGTACAGCGCTTCCATTTATAGTCCAGTATACAAGTAATATTAAACTGATGTGTAAATTATGAATGTCCAAATCAAAATTATATAAGAACTGTTGAAATCTCACAAGCCTGAAGTACAACATTATGCTACAAAAAAACAAAACAAACAAAAAAACAGGCTAAACTGTCTCTTTTTCTGTTTATTTAATGATAACCTGTTTCGATTAAATCAAGAAGTGCAGAATGGCTGTATGTTTGTATGACAATGTATAATTAAAGCTACATGAGTGTTGTCATAATATGTGGAATTTTATAAAAGAATTAATGAAATATGCCATCACATTTCTTGTTGGTTTAGGTTTGTTTATTTAAAAATATAGTTAGGATCAATTATTG
Organism: Moxostoma hubbsi; assembly: GCA_032164185.1. Taxonomy (NCBI): domain Eukaryota; kingdom Metazoa; phylum Chordata; class Actinopteri; order Cypriniformes; family Catostomidae; genus Moxostoma; species Moxostoma hubbsi. The sequence goes on along the minus strand of JAVLUX010000024.1, from coordinate 29,473,327 downwards.
GATTATTGAATGCATAGAATTATGTCTCTAAGAAGTCTGCAAACACACCTTTTACAAGAACTGTATTAAATGTATTTCTGATTGGTTACATCTGCTCTGTACAAATCTGAAATCATCTCATTATTTGGTAACAGACTGCAGAGGGTAGTAAATACAAAAATAATTGCATTTCTCAATTCCAAATAATTCTTTGAAATAATTGTACCTAATTATTATTAGTAAGATTTACTGGAATCGTTAAGGAACCGGAATCGTTAAATTCCTTACAATTCCAATACTTAGCATTAATTCTTCTGTTAAAACTCATGTATTATTTGAGCTCTAATGTTGTAGAAATTGTCATTTTACAAAATGCTGTTGAATGAGCTTAAGTTGTATTGAACCCAGAATATTCCTTTAAACTATTATCTTTGGCAGCTGCATTGCATCTCACTGTGTCTTTCATCTGACACCGTGACCGTTACATTATGAATATGGAAAGGTCTGTGTTCAATACAAGTTAAGCTCAATCGGCAGCGTTTGTCCGCGTTTGTCCCATGTTTTTTTTTTTTAAAAAACGAGCAAAAATCACAGTTACTGTACGGCACTTACAATGGAAGTGAATGGGGCCAATCTATAAACGTTAAAATGAACACTGTTTCAAATGTACATTATAACATTGTTCGAGTTGACATGATATTAGTGTGATAAAATTGCTTTCTAACCGTATTTGTGTAAATCTATATCCAATATTGCAACTATATTATCATGACATAATGCTGGTAAGTCCTGCAATCTGGTAAACAATGTAACATGGTAAATCCCTGATATTATTACACTAAAATCATGTCACCATGTATAAAGTTTACATCTAGTGGCTATACTTTTGAAACCGTGTGTATTTTAATGTTTATGGACTGGCCCCATTCACTTCCATTGTAAGTGCCTAACTAAAACTGTGATTTCTGCTTTGTATGCCCCTTCACTATTTTACGCCTCTGCTCAATCTACTTTTGCAGCTCTGGCCTGACAGAGTTCTGTCAGCTGGCACTCACCTTTCTCACACTGGCTTTTGGGCCATCCTTATTGTGAAGCCCTTATGTGATACTATAGAAACAGGCAGATTTCAATATCTCCGATGACCCTCTTCTTGTTCACACAGACGGAGATGATTGCAACATTCACACAAATGCACGAGAGCTTACCTCTGCTAATTATCGTCATTTTGTAAACATTGCAATACTTAATTGAGCCCTCTCTCTGTCTTTTCCAGGCCTGACCATCTTAACAGTCATGTGCGACAGGTGCACTCCACAGAAAGACCTTTCAAATGTCCGGTAATCAATAGACACTGTTCCACTTGTGTAGTCCCTCTCTCTCTCTCTCTCTCCATCTCTCCGATTGCCTTTCTTATACTCAACCAATGGGATGAGTTTGGGGCGGGACTATCTGTTTGCCCTACAAATGACGGATGTCATTAGTGTTTGGAAAACTTGATTGCAAACTACACCTTTAAGTCATCCTCCCTTGGTTTGTTTTCATTAAACCTCAATCCATCAACAGCATAACTGAGCATTACATTGTCTATGTGGAGTCTAACTGAGAGCTCTCAAAGCATCTGCTTTTCTTATCATATGTGTACGTGGGCTGCAGCCATATGTGTCTGGCAGTGTGAGTCGAGATCCACATATGTATAGGGTTGCAATTACAGAGAGAATGAAGAATGTGCATGTTTGTACCGTAAAGGTGCTTGATGAACTGTTTTTCTTCTTTCTTCAGACGTGTGAATCTGCTTTCGCCACTAAAGACCGGTTACGAGCTCATATGATAAGACACGAGGACAAGGTTCCCTGCCACATCTGTGGCAAACTTCTCTCCCCTGCCTACATCACAGATCACATGAGAGTCCATAACCAATCACAGCATCACGTGTGCCACCTTTGCAACCGCAGTAAGTGTCTGTGATTATTTAATTTGTTATCTGAAAAGTTATGCTATCATCTCATTAATAAATCCTGTTATTATTATTATTTTTATCTCTATTATCTGTTTACCAGTGTTGGGTGTAATGTCGTTACAAAGTGTTCAGTTAACATAATCTAATTAAGTCAAAAGTAGTGTAACACATTACATTTTAAATAGAATTATTCAGATTGCAGCTACTGCAAACTACATTTACGTACATTACTTTGGTAACATGTATTTCTGAAATAATACTATTTATTATGACGTTCATATGCATATATTTTAACATTTCTGTAACAGCTGAAGGGTGTATGCCGCCTTACGAGTCATTAAGAACTTGTCAAGTCAAGTGGATTTTATTGTCGTTCAACTATATACAGTTAGTACAGTACACAACGAAATGAGACAATGTTCCTCCAGGTCCATGGTGCTACATAAAACAACACAGGACAAACACAGAACCACATGAGACTACACAGACTAAATAACATACCTATATAAAGTGCACGTGCAAACATGTGCAAAAAGTACGGGACAGTACAATAAATTACTAACAATGAACAGGACAATAGACACAGTAAGAGACAGTGAGAGACCGACCAGTACACAGTAGTGCAAAAGATGACAGTTTCTAAAAATGCCAAATGTAAACAAACATACTATGAGATAGTGTTCTATGGACATAGCAGTTATTGAGGTAGCAGCCAGTTATACAGTGACAGTAATTAAAGTGCAACTCAGGACACGTGTGTGTGTGTGTGTGTGTGTGTGTGTGTGTGTGTGTCAGTCCAGTCTCTGAGTATTGAGGAGTCTGATGGCTTGGGGGAAGAAGCTGTTACACAGTCTTGCCGTGAGGGCCCGAATGCTTCGGTACCTCTTGTCAGACGGCAGGAGGGTGAAGAGTTTGTGTGAGGGGTGTGTGGGGTCATCCACAATGCTGGTTGCTTTGCAGATGCAGTGGTTCTGAATGTATGACTTGCGCAACAATTAAGGAGGAAATATAAACATTATTTTGAATTTGTTGAGTGGAACACCAAAACATTTTCTGTTAAAAGTGTTTTAGGAAGTAACTTAAGAGTAAAGTAATTTGTCAGGTAGAAACTTCTCCTATGGAGTAACAAATAGTGTAATCTGATTACAATTCAGAGGAGTAATTATTAATATTTAGTGGATTACTTTAAGATACTTACCCAACAGTGCTGTTTACCTGCAGCACTGTCACTTTTTCAGGTACTGTGATTAAACTATGAATCAGTGTTTCCTGCAGAATTCTGGTTTTGAAGTGAGGAGATTTTCTTTTCTTTGTCTTTTTTTTATTTTTTATTTAAATACCATGTACAACAATGTTATTGTAACTTATGTTTTCACGTAAAGATCCAGTCAGTAAATATGAATTCACTAACTGCTCTAAAGAGTTTTATAAATAATTCCTTAAAGTGATTTAAATCATAAACCCTGTAAAATGTGACTGTTTTTGACTGATTCATTACAATAATTGTGTCATAAGTGAGTCAGATGTTAGTAACCACGGTAACACTTTAGAATATTTAAATTTAGTTAACAACGTTACTTAAAATGAACTAAAAATGAACAATACTTTTACAGCATTTATTAATCTTAGTTAATGTTATTTTCAACATATAGTAATACATTTTTAAAATCAAAACTTGTATTAGTCAACATTAGTTAATACATTATGAACTAACAATGAACAACTGTATTTTATTAACTAATTAATTATTATTTATTATCTAACTAACATTAACTAAGATGAATAAATACTGTACAAAATATATTGTTCATTGTTTGTTCATGATATCTAAAGCATTAACTAATGTTAAGAAATGTAAACTTATTATAAAGTGCTACTATAACCCCTCTGATGGATTCAGCGAAGTAATTCATTACGCTACTATCTCGTGAGTCTTTAGAACCAATTCATTGAAAGAACTGGCTCGTAAATGAGTCAAATAAATAAGTCACTAAAAACAGATTCAATGAGTAATTCGTCAGACTGATTAAAACAAATTCATGAGTTTGTGAGCCTTTTTGACGGATTTATTAATTGAACCAGCTCATTATCATGCATTTGTAAATTAGACTGCATTGGTCGTGCTTTGCTTGTTTTTGCATGCAACCAGCGAAAACGTCTCAACAGAAAGAAGACATGTTGTGTATATTTATTTGTATTATTTCATGGTACAGTCTTTTTATCTTACCACATTCAATTCAAACTGACATCTTTGGTTATACATAACTTAATTTGCTGAGGCGCTGTTGATTCAGCAGCGCTACAGGCCCCCCACTGAATAGGAGCAGAAAACACTGCTATAAATGATCGTCTTTAATTTCTTTAAAGACAATAATTGTCTACTCTTTAATTGTTTTCTATTAATTCATCTTTTAATTGTTTTAACATTGAAAGTTAAAAGCAATAGTGAAAATTGCAAGTGGGAATTGATAGTTTTTCTATTCCTTTCTTCATTAAAGTCATCCTTATTTCCACCTAGGTTTCACCACACTGACATACCTGCGTGTCCATGCTCAGAAGCACCATGGGCAAGAGTGGAAGGAGAGTGGGGGGAGAGTCGGCCGTGGCTCCGGCCCAGGCGGGGTGCTGTTATGCCAGCTGTGTGGGGTGCACTGTAAGACACCCACGCAGCTCCAGGGCCACATGGCCACCCACACCAACCAGACAGACCCCAACGTCCCTTGCTCCATCAGCAGCAGCAACAGTACTGTGGTAACTGTAGGCGGAGCCATTCCTGTGTCAAGCCCTCCAGTCACCCTCCAGGTTGGGCTGCTGGTGACCGACTGCTCCAGCATTGCTCCTCAGAGCCACAGCTAGCCAACAGCACACCATGAGGAGGGAGGGAGTGGTGGATGAGGTGGGGATTATTGGGTGGGAGAGGAGAAAAATGTACAAGAGTATTGGCCTAACCTGTACAGCTGAGGAATGTTCCCTCAAAAAAGACAATTCTCTCATTTTCTCACCTTCATTCCATGCCAGATGTATATGACTTTCTGTCTTCTGCTAAACACAAACATTTTTAGAAGAATATTTCAGCGCTGCAGGTCCATACAATGTAAGAGGATTAAAACTTTAAAGCTCCAAAAATCACATAAAAGCAGCATAAATGAAATCCTTATGACTCAAGTGGTTAAATCTATGTCTTCAGAAGTGTTTTAATTGGTTGGGGTGACAAACAGATTAATATTTAAGTCGTTTTTTTTTTACTATAAATATCCACTTTCACTTCTAGAATGTGAAAGAAAAGGTGAGTGTGGAGATTTAGAGTAAGATTTAGAGGACTTAAATATTGATGTGTTTTTCACCCATATCTTTTCTGAAGACATTGATTTAAAAACTAGAGTCATATGGATTGCTTTTAGGCTTCTTTTATTGGGTTTTGAAACTTCAAAATTTTGGCCACCATTCACTTGCAATGCATGGACCAGATCTGATGGGTCAGATCAAACAATATCTTTAAACTAGAGTGGCAGAAATACTATGGGTAGAGTTGAACAGTTGAATTTATTTCTAAAAATCAGTTCAAACTGTCAGTATAGTGACATGATTAAAAACTAATGCATTAAACATGTTGAATCTAGTTGGCACGTTTGAGGTTTCCTCTGATTGAAAAAAACAAAAATAGTTAGGTATTTATTTTTTGCTATCACCAAGCCCTATGTTAGGTCTTTTGTCATGTTTGAGTGGTACGTCATCCACTCTTCACTTATTTCACTCGTTGGCCTAATTTGTTTATTAATGAGCCAGGCAAAGAGGAGGAATGTATGCAAATCAACATTACCAATCAAACTTCCCCATTACAGGCTGCCATGGAAATGCCAATACAAAGACTGCCATGGTAACTTTCCCAAAACCCACCCTTCCCCCCGCCCCATCCACCTCAAATCTTGCAGGCACTGTGCTGGAACTGAATGCCTCCTCAAAAGAAGTATGACATTTTGTGAACTGAAGAAACATGAACCTGCTTCAAATGCATTTGTATGTGCAGATGGAACAGCTGGTCCGAACTACTGGATTAGTTGTCCTTGATCTGGTCTGATATTGTTTTGAAGAAGAGCCCCACGTTTCAATGATGATCTGATGGACGTCTGAGTTGAACGTCCCCACAGAGAGATCACTCTGGTTTTAAATGTAGGCTGTTATTAAGTGCTGTCCCAGTTCACTATAACAATTCCAGTGTTAAGGAATGTAGATCACATTATGCCTTCTATCAATTTCCTTATATCATAATGGCTCAGATAAAACTCACTCCTACATATATGGTCTTGAAGAAAAAAAGTGATTCAGTTCATAAATAAATTGACTCTGTTGTAAGAGATCATTCCATCTTAAATGATCTTTACATGACATCTTCGCAGAACTTTTTAGGGGATCAAATATGGTGCCATTTCCTCTCATTTATCCCTGCGAAGGGTTGTTAAGGTTTTAAACATGGTCACATGGACAAAACATTTATATTTGTAATGTACGTAGGTTATGTGAACACTAAAGAACACATTTATTGTTCAAGGCCTCCTTTGATAATTTTCACGCTTCTCATTGATCTTGATTTATCTCTGGGTTTGTTTCTTAGTGAAGACATTAAACTAATGTAATCATGCTGATAATAAGCTGCATAAGATCTGTAACCTGTGTTTCCAGTTCTGTTTGTGTTGACGCTTGTTAAACGCCAATATGTGTTGGTGTCGCTGTACTCTTATCTTAATTAATCTCTGTAATGATCATGCATCTAATGATACTGGATTGAATTTAACTAACTGCAGCCTCTGTTGCTCTATTTGGTATACTGTATCATATTATGTATGTCGTCACCTAGTGCTGTTATGGTAAACTTTGACCCCATTCTTTTTGTTAAAACCATGCAAGATACAAAGCCCATGTTTTTTGTAGTGAGAACTATTAGATATGCTAGATAAAGTACTTTTTACACAAAATGTAGCGTTGACAGCGTTCATCATGCTCAACCATTCAACCCTGTTACCAATGTTATGGGGGGGGGGGGGGGGGGGGGGGATAGTTTAATTTTAATTTTATCAATAACTATAATCCAACACTTTATCCTATTAATCATTTCATATTTACGCATTTCAATTTAATAACTACATTCCATCAAATTTAATGGAGAAATCTTTAACAAAATTAAAATAATATAACTTTAAATATTTTTTTTTTTTTTATTTATTAAAGATTACTCCATTAAATTTGATGGAATTTAGCTATTAATTTCAATATAAAAAATTTTAGCGTAAATCTTTAAATACTTTTTTCAGTGAGCTACCAATGTTATGTTATATAAAAAAAGACAAATCCTTTTCTTTCATTTATGAGAAGTAAAACTATAAACTTATGGCTCCAAAATTTCTAGGCCCTGTTGAGTTTTTTTTAAATTTTTTTATAATTTTTATAATTATTATTTTATCTCTGAGAAATTTTTGTTTATTTAATGTTTATCGCCAGATAATTGTCAAGCTGTATTTAGACATGTCACAAATTTTGGTAACAGTGTTGCAAAAATTGCAAACCTGATATGAAATATATAGAACAAATAGAACAGCTCATTAATATTTAGTTTGGCCTCCCAAGGTTTACAGTTAACATTTTATGACGAGTAGTATCTCCTGACCATTTCATGAAGAGGAAAAATGTGCTTGAAGTGATAGTTCACCTACAAATGTAATTCTGTCATCATTTACAAGCCTTCCAAGATGTGTATGACTGACTTTCTTCTGCTGAACTCAAATGAATATGTTTAGAAGAATGTCTCAGGTCTGTAGGTCAGTACAATGAAAGTGAATGGTGACCAGAACTTTGAAGCTCTACAAAGCACATAAAGGCAGCATAAAAGTAATCCATGCGACTCTAGTGGTAAAATCCATGTTTTCAGAAGGCATATGATAGGTTTTGGTTAAGAAACATATCAATATTTAAGTCCTTTTTCCTATAAATGTCCACTTTCACTTCCACATTTTTTTTTTTTTGGCTTTTCACATTCTTTGTGAATTTATAGTAAAAAAAAAAAAAAAGGACTTAAATATTTATCTGTTTCTCACCCACACCTAACATATCGCTTCTGAAGACATGGATTAAACCACTGGATCTGGATGGATTTCTTTTATGCTGCCTTTATGTGCTATTTAGAGCTTCAAAGTTCTGGCCACCATTCACTTGCATTGTATGGACCAACAGAGCTGAGATATTCTTCTAAAAATCTTAATTTGTGTTCTGAAAATGAAAGGAAATCATACACATCTAGGATGGCATGAGGGTGAGTAGGCCTACATGATGATCTTTCATTTATTCTGCGAGCTATTTCTTTAATTGTAATGCGTTTTTATTGTGAGTGAACCCTATTCATGGACATTGTTTATCAGTAATTTACAATTATATAATGGACCTATAATAACTGCAGTCCCTGTTGCTCTATTGGGATATAATGTATCGTATTGTGTATGTCAAGGTATTTTATGCATTTAAATATGCAAAAGTGAAATGACGTGCAATAGTGAAAAAATGTGAATTCGGTGTATATTAACAAGACAGTGAACGGTTAAATTGCCTCACTCGCATTGTTTACACCGGTGGTCCTCCCCCTCCCCCATACATGCACTCAGTCATCCCTCCTTTCTTTCACTTCATCTCCATCCCCCCTCTCTCAACTCCTCCTCTCCCTCACTACCGCTGTTTCCAACAGCTGATATCCACATCGGCGAGAGAGAGAAACACGGTGGGACAGTACAGGTTTTGGATCAGCAGCAACAGCACAGGGATTTAAAGCGACTGAAAATGCAGGGTGAGTGTCGCAGCGGACCGCCAGTATCCGTGTTGAGGATTTGAGCTCCGCTGCCATCACCCCGGAGAGGTTAGCCGCTGTGCTAAAGCTAACTTTACAAACATCTGCAGCCAATGAAAACACACTACCACACTTTACACTGAGTCACTGCTCACTTTTCCTGCTCTTTTTGTATTATGGTGGATTTTAATCATTTATGTTTACATATTTGCCCTGGAAAGGATCATTTGGGCACATAAATACCATATATAGGTCATGGAGCAGATTAATTAGCCAGCTAGCCGGAGGTAACAGCTGGTGAGGTCGCGTTAGCTTGTAACCGCCGGAGAACTTTAATATAAAGAATTAACCGGCTAGAAATTATATAAATCTGCGGAAAAGGGAGACTGTGTGTAGGCTGACTAGTATGGGTATGTAGGGCGGCTTATCATAGTTTAAATATTAACCTTGTTGTCTCATTGCATTGTAGCTTTTTAGCTTGGGTATATAGGGGAAAGAGCTGCTTGTGAACAAAGATGAGGAGGAAAACTGCTGTTAAGTTGGAAATCAGTTTACAGACGTGTGATAAACACGTTTTAGGTTTTTTTTTGCAGGTTGTCCAGACAAATATTGTTGTCAGACCTCAGAGTGAGTGACCACATGATTCCAGTACATAAACCTTTGGAACGAATGCATTGCAATCAGTGTTTGGTGTAATGCATTTCTAAGTAATTACTGTAATGAAATGTCTTTTTCATTGTCAAAAGTTAAGTAATGGATTACTCTTAATTTTGTAGTAATTTAATTACAGTTACTTCTGATGTAATTGTGTTAAATACTTTATAGACTATGTACAGTTCTGTATAAAACAACACTGACATTTAATGTCTAATGCTAAAATATATGTTTTCTGATTTAACGCTCCCCCCTTAAATTCTTTGGCCAGTTCATGAGCAATTTATTTGATTTTCTACGATTTATTTGAACAAAGTAAAAGAACAGATTCATGTCTATCCTTTTTTAATTTAAATTTTATGCCCTTTTCTCTCCAATTTGGAATGCCCAATTCCCATTACTTAGTAGGTCTTCGTGGTGGCGTGGTTACTCCCCTCACTCCGGGTAGTGGAGGACAAGACTCAGTTGCCTCAGATTCGGAGATAGTCAATCCGTGCATCTTATCACATGGCTCACTGTGTTTGACACTGCGGAGACTCACAGCACGTGGAGGTTAATGCTACTCTCTGTGATCCATGCACAACTTACAACACAAACCATTAATCATGAGCAAGAACAAGAGCAACCATTAAACATGACCACGAGGAGGTTACCCCGTATGACTCTACCCTCCCTAGCAACCGGGCCAATTTTGAAAGTAATTATTAATAAGTAATGCAATTACTTTTCAGACAGTGTAATTAGTACAGTAATCTAATTACACTGTAGAAGATGTAGTTAGTAATTAATGACTTTTTTAGAGTAACTTCACAAAGCCAACATACGTTTATTCTACATACTTTGTTTAGGGTTTTTCCAAAATCCCTAAACCAAGATCAAAATGATCAATTGTAACTCCTCTTAGAGATTTCAAGCTACATCAACAAAAATATGGCACAGACCTTCAGACTGTTGTGACTCTGGTTGTTATTACTTTGCTAGCAGATCGCACATATGGTTTTGCTCAACAGATTAGCAAAAATCAGAAAAGTCTCATAGACTACATTGAGCCTGTTTACATGCACAGCAATATGCTTATTACTCCAAAAAATCAGCTTATTTAAAAAAAAACTGTCAAAGAAAGAGATGCATTTACATGACATTGAAACATTGCTTTATTCTCTTTTCTTACTGTCAAGTCAATTTTATTTGTATAGCGCCTTTCACAACACGCATCGTTTCAAAGCAGCTTTACAGAAGCTCAGGCATTAACAGACAATAAAACTGTAATGTCTATAATATCGATGAGTCATCATTGTGTAATTAGATAAAATACGATTATTAATCGTGTTTAGAAATTAGTAATTAAATAATAATTGTATAATAACCCCAGTGAGCAGCTGAAGGCGACTGTGGCAAGGAACACAAAACTCCATAAGATGTTGATTAATGGAGAAAAATAACCTTGGGAGAAACCAGACTCATTGTGGGAGTCAGTTCCCCTCTGGCTAACATCATGAATATAATGTAAATATTACTTATGTATAGTTCAAGTCATGGTTTAAAATTATTAAACTAAGTAAGTGTTAAGGGTCAGTGTTTAAACATCGATTTTGTATGAACTGTAAGATTAATGACCAATGACTTTGAAGTCCATCCTGGATTAACTGCAGAAGTTCACATAGATGCAATTGTCCTTGTTAATTGGCTGATGAAGGCTTTTGTTGGCAATTGATAATCTATGTATTCCATTATAATAGCCCTGTGTATACGAGTGTAGTCCATCAATAGACAAATCTGGCAGAGATCAATGAGGTGCATCGCAGTTCAACCTGGCCAGTAATTTCGGTGTGGTCCATCCTAAATCCAAGGTTCAGACAATGGCATATGAAGTATCCCATGTCTTATGGTTGGAGATGGCATCAGTTCATCCACTGAAGTCCATCATAATAGACTGAAGTGATATTTGGCTGGCACCGGCTGCATTTAGTCATGATCATTCAGCGATGATGACAGGAATGGAGCTGGATACAGCCGGTTCTGGTGACCTCAGGATAGGAGTTCCGAGGTTGAGACAGGGAAAGAAATAAAATAATAAGCATAGATGCCATTCAGTTTATATTATAGATCATGATTGATGTTTCTGGTTCGACACACCCAACTAAAGCAGCCTAATAGTGGGTTGGAGGATAAATTAGGTGCATGCCTGGCTAAATAGATGATTCTTTAGTCTAGACTTAAACTGAGGGAGTATGTCAGCATCTTGAACAGTGTTAGGGAGACTTTTCCATAGTTTAGGAGCCAAATATGAAAAGGATCTACCTCCTTTTGTCTATTTTGATATTCTAGGAACTATTAACAGGGCAGAATTTTGCGATGTCAAACGTGAAGTGGCATGCACAGTTGCACACAGCACGTGCCGGTAAGAATGCTGGTTAAGGTGTTTACATGCAACTCGAAATCGGGGTAATGGGCAAAAATCTACCCATGTTGATCGGTTTATTCTTGCAGCTTTTATGACCTTACAACGGTAAAGGAAAGCCATTTAATGCATTTCCTTTCACACACACCTTGTCAGCTTATTAAGCATAATTGGTAATTATGACCTTACAATGGTAATGTGAAAGATTCCTTACCAAGAGCAGCTGAACAAGGAATTGAAGGAGTGCTACTGACAGAAATTAACGGGCTCATTCTGTATGATTGAAAAGGGGTCGTAACATTTCCAGATGTTTTTCCTACCTTGTTTGTGGTTTGAGTGCTTACACATTCAAGCAGTTCAGAAATTCTCTCGAGACCCACCTTGTTTTGTGGTTCGGATCTTACTGGATGTGAACTTCTGAACGACACTTCTGACAAAGGCACAGTGTTTTTCCTCAAAGTTCATCTACCCAAGCTTGTGGCTTGTTACTACACCCGAGCAGCCTCCACAATGCCTCATGTTTAGCCTTTAACCGAGTTACAGCCATCTCGCACAAGGAGCCCAAGAAAACAGGCACTACAGAACATAAACAAACTGGATGACATGGTGGCTTGTGACAATGAAAACCACAACCCAGTGGTTCCACCTCAGATGTGTGGGACTCAGTCAGGCACCTTCAGCAAGTGAGACATACCTCTGTGGCACACGCACACAGATGAACTGAAACAGTGGAGCACAAGCATGTTTTTGTATTTATAGCTCCCTTTTTGATTGCTGAACAGACACTTTATTCAATATGGCTTCAAATCTTCTTTACATAGTTTGTGTGTGTATATATATATATATATATATATATTTCCATCATTTATTATGGTAACACGTGGTATGCAACATATGAATAGCGCTGTTAATGCTGCATATGCAGTTCATATTCAGTTCACGTTGTTTATGTTATGTTTATGGTTTAATAACAATGCTGGGGCTCATTGTAATAAAGGCACAGCACACAATCTTTCAAGGAATATCATGTCCTCGCCTTCACATGGGAGCACCATGCTCACTGGTATGGTCTCACTTAGTATGGTGTACTTGGTGCGTACACATCCAATCACCCTCTCCACATGGACCCTGAGGTGAGCAGTCTGCAGTGTCTCCTCCACATCTTTTCATCCAGCTGGCAGCATCCTCTGGTGAATGCAGGGATTTTCACTTCTGCACACATTAGTCCGACATTGTCTCTGATGGCAAATCCACCAACACCAAGTCTCCAGGCAATAGTTTATGAAGGCGGCCACTGTTCTTCTCAGTCACATGCTTGTCACTGACACGACCTCCCCACCCTTTGGAAATGAAAGTGATAGCTCCCTGTGGTGTAATGCCAATGAGATATTTTTGGGTGTGCTCGTGTTTGTATTGGGGAAATGTCTGTGCTCTAGCTTTCTGATTTGATGCTCTCTCAATGTTAATTTCAAAGCAGTCCACAATAACCGCAATGCGATTGCCAAAAGCCTCCACAAACTGATGTGGCACGCTGCCTTGCAAGCAATGTCTCTCTGGCAAGTGCACCAAAGGGCTGAGGTGTGTAAATATTGCAGCTATGGTGTCTCTGAGTATGGTGGGCACATAGACTTTGAACTATGCAGAAGAGGCGGGCAGTGTGCTGGATTGGTAGATTCTGCATCAGAGTTAAGAGGAGCATCAGAAAAGGCAAACGTTTTCGGCCTATCTGTGGTAGGCAGGAAAGAAGCTGTGTCATCACAACAGCAAAACATTGAAGCCCAGTGTAGTACGTGACCTTCACATCATCTTTCAAGAAATGCTCCTCCACCTTCTTTGGGAGAGCTCTTCCATTATCCTGCTCTCCTCCAACAAGCAGATAATTTCGGCATGCCTGTGGCTACAAAAACGGCATTCCTGCTGTTCTCCAGTGTGGTCCTTTGGTGCAGCCTTATATTTCTTTGAACTCTGTGCAGCTACATCTGGTGGGGCAGCTTCATCCATCTCTGGCCACCCGGATTTAGGCAAGTCACTATGCCAACACGAAGACTTGGAATGCATTGGGAATTGGGCATTCCAAATTGGGGTGAAAAAAAAGCTCCTTGATCACATCTGATTTTCCACAACTCATGTTGTTTGGAGTTTTTTTGTCTACTGATTGTTCTTAAAAATATATTTTTCCAATATTTTGTCTGCAGAACGATACAAAAATAATTTAAACTGCTTTTACAGCCCATTGAAGAGACCGTAAGTCTATCCCTCACAGCCTCATTGTCATTCCTATTAAAAATCAAAGATGGCGCTGCTGTGAATAAGGTCTACAGAGTGCAATAGCCTGGATCCAAAAGTAAAAATCACATTACATTTTTCCATAGATGCATTGATTTGGAACGATTATAAATGCTTCAAGACAGACCTACCTTGATCTCCGAGGTTGTTCATAGATGGTATATGCTTGTGTTGAAGCCAGCCATCTGCGTTATTTCAACTTCATTGTCTTAATAGCATGTTTGATTGTGAATTTACTGGTAAACAACTACATTACCCATGGGACAGCAGAGAATGGTTCACTAATCAGAGCACTACGGACCGCAAAGCCCACAAAATTTGCCTCTGAGCAACCGCCCACTTCCATGATGCACTGGGAGTGATGTAATCGAGTCGGTGTCTCTTCGCCTTAAACTACTTATCTGTATGTACAAATCAAAATATTTTGCAATGAATGTAAAATGTATTGTTTCTATACTTATCAACAGCCTAAAATCAATAGTTTGAGATATTCCCAATTACATAATTCGCAAAGCTTCTTGGGATTGTAGTTTGTACCCTTATGTACCTGTTTTTTGTGTGATTTATAAAAAAAAATTTTTTTCCCTCAAATAAAAAAGTTTATGTTGTGATTTCTCAGAGCTGGTTGGTTTGGTTCATGGCTTCAAACTCTTTATGGATAATATTGTGAAAAGCCTGTGGGTGGAAAAAGTATTGAAAAAATATTTTCGGAACGCAGACGCTAAATATGTGGGTGGGGCACTGTTGCGCTGTATTGATGGAATGTTAAAACAATCTAAGACTATTCAAACTCCATCTGTCAAAAAATTCAAATGTAAACGAACCCACACTAGGCCTTTAATCTGCTTTAAATTGCTCGATCCAGCCTTCTAACTTTTCAAATTATTTTGAACTTTTAGACAATACATTTTCAAGCCATCAAAGTTGTCTCTACAAACTTTATCTGTGTAGTTCTTCATTATGACCTAGTTTTTATGGGTTTGTTAACCATCATGGTTGTTCAGTTAAAGGAATAATCCAGGTTCAATAAAAGGTAAACTCAATCGACAGCATTTGTGACCATTTTGATTACCACAAAATGAATTTTGACTTCCCCCTCCTCCTCTTTAAAAAAAGCACAAATATGGGTTACAGTCAGGCACTTACAATGGAAATGAATGGGAGCCAGTTTTTGAATGTTTAAAAAACTCACTTTATCAAAAATATAGATGCAAGACTTAATGTGTTTTAATATGATTTGAGTGTGATAAAATCACTTACTAACCTTTCCTGTCTAATGCCAGTTTTACAACTTTGTTGCCATGACGATGCGATGTAAATAAACCCTAAAACTACTGTTAAAAATGTCAATTTAAACAACTTTACAGCTCAAATAATACTTGAGTTTTAACAGAAGAATTCATGTAAGTGATTTACAATATTATAAGCGTTAAACTTTTTCCTTTAAACCCTCCAAAAATTGGCCCCGTTCACTTCCTTTGTAAGTGTCTCACTGTAACCTTGAATGTTGCTATTTTTAAAGAAAAGGAGGGACAAGTCAAAATTTATTTTTGTGGTAATCAATATTATGCCACAAATGCTTTCAATTGAGCTTAACTTGTATTGAACCCGGAATATTCCTTTAACTTGGATGTAAAATGATGGTTAACATGAAATACTTTTAAAAAGTTGACATGACCTGAAGTGTGACATATACTGCATCTAAAACATTATACAGATTTTATAACTTCATATTGAGAGAATGCAATGAATATTTGTACCTTTTAAAATTCATTCATCACACAGATGGAACATTTAATATAAACTACTGAATGCAAAAAAGGTGATTAAAAATAGTTGAAAAAACAGATGGTGTTTAGTTACAGGAATTAAGATGTACACTTTTTCTCTGTCTGAATGATTTTGATCTAAAATATTGACCACGTTTACATGCACTTAAGAAAACGTGCACTGATTCCAGGGTTTTTGCAGAAAGCGGCGTTCTGAAATGTCATGTAAACAAGAATGCCGAATGCAGTTTATTGTGGTCATGTAAATGCATAAGCGGTGTTCTAACCATTTTTTGAGGAAGCGCATGTGCATGGAACAGACTGGAAAACAATTGTCAGTGTATGTCAACAACATGTCAACACAGCGGAAAGAATTCTACATTACTGGGAGTGCAGTGGGTGAACACTGCAAACTATAACCATTTATACACACCAGTGTAAAATATGGACTGTCTGCACATAAGTGTATATGTGCTCATACATTGAGGGAATCCCAGAGTTTTACATAAGAGAGAAATCCCACTATTTCTGTGCAATTCCGCTGTAGGTCGTGATAGAAGCAAACACGGCAACTGATCAAAATATCTAGAAATAAAGCGAAGCATCAGAGAATAAAATGGCGAGAGCTTGTTCTGATTCCATGTTTGTTATACACCTAATACTAACACAGCTCAAGTAAACGCATACAGTACACTGATTTCGAGCCTTGAGCAACTTTCTCGCAATAATGGCTTTCTGGTTCCATGTGAACGTGGTCAATGATGTTGATTAAAAAGATTCCATGGGTCAACTACCCAAAAAAACATTGTCTGGAGGTTGGACCCATGTCAAAGTTTGGCATATGATACATAGCTTAGAAATTTTGAGGTTTATAAAACTCAGTAAAAGTTGAGTTTTTATTGAATTAATGAATGTACTCCTGGATCCATTTCATCATCTGAGACTTTGTCTATTATAGGATGGCTTTCCATGGATCCACTCGTCCGACATTGTGTGGTAACTTGTTCCCAGGATCAGAGCTAGGCCACAAGTTTTTTTGTGTCAACCCGACGACTGGTACTACCTCAACGAGCCTCAGCGCAACGCCAAACCCGATTGGACCCAACGCACCTGCTGGGACTCCCAGGCACCCGGTATCTCTCGGGGGCAGCGCAGGCGGAGGTGCGGCCATCCCACAACCTCGCAGTAACCCGGCAAGTGAGGTTCCATGTCCAGCTGAAATGGAGCCCGATCGACCGATCGGTTATGGCGCATTTGGGGTGGTCTGGTAAGTACTGTGGTCGTGGTAAGTCATCCGAGCACACTGGTTTAAAGTTTGAAGAATATTTAATGTGATGATATCTCAGTGACTTGTTGAGGAGAGGTGTACTATTGCTTTCTGAAGCGATATTCATCCTGGCCAGTCCCACTAGCCATGCGTTAGTTACAACTTGGACTAGTTATAGCGTAATTGGGCACCAAGTTAGACTTAACGCCCTACTAAATATTTGTGCACTAAACCGTAGCCGTACGTGCTAACAAAATATTTACCAAAGCCCCTGACCAGGAGTAACGATTGTAATAAAAATGCAAACTGATTAAACATCAATGAGCTAATGTTTTGCGTGACTTCAATCCTTTAGACTCTATAATGTTACTCTTGTTTACACTGATGAGAGAGAACATTGTCATTGAAACGTCTTGCAAGTTTCAACACATACTGGCAAGTTTCAACCCATACAAAATATATAGGAATAAATGTTGATTCCCCCCCCCCCCCCCCAGTCTGTTGTACTAGTGTTTATATATTGCCTATTATTAATTTTAGAAACGGTGACTGAATATTATCAATTACATATTTAAATGTACTCTTTATTATATTTACTTATTTTTTTTATACAGATTTTGTACATTTTGCACTCGGCTGATACAACCCTACCCTGAGCTATACCTATAGTCCAGAATATCATAGAGACTTGGGTGTGGGCTCTTTTGACTTGGGCCAGTAAGCAACCATCCAGAACACCCCATCAACTCACCAAGGCAAAATCAAAAAGTGTCAAAATCTAGTCATGCTGTTGTTTTACTTTGGTAGGTCTGTGACAGACCCTCGGGATGGGCGCAAGGTGGCTCTGAAGAAAATGCCAAATGTCTTCCAGAACCTGGTGTCCTGCAAGCGTGTGTTCAGGGAACTCCGGATGCTGTGTTTCTTTAAGCATGACAACGTAAGTTTTGCTCGGGTGGAAAAGGGAAAGATGCATGCATGGAAGGTGAGAAAAGGTATTTAGATGCAGAAGGAATAAAAGGGAAGAGTGGGAGAGATAAACAAGTGGATCTTTTCAGAGATTCATCCCTCAGAAGTTCTCATCATTGTTTACTGTCATACATGAGAGCTGATATAATGATGGGAATTTGCTTTGGCAGGTTCTGTCTGCCCTTGACATCCTCCAGCCTCCACAGATTGACTGCTTTGAAGAGATGTATCCTAAAGCTGTTGCCCTCTGATATTTATTTATATATACTTTATTGTTTTTGTCACTGCTATTCTTATATTTACTGTCCTATATATTAGAGTTTATATAATGAGATTCCTCATGCCTCATGTAATGAAAAGGAGCCCAAAATCTCTCTCATCATTTTCTCACCCTCATGCCACCCCAGAAGTTTATGATTTTCTTTCTTCTGCTGAATACAGAGATTTTTAGAAGAATATCTTCATGAACATAACAATGCAAGTGAATGGTGGGCAGAACTATGAAGCTCCAAAAATCACATAAAGGCAGCATAAAAGTAATCCATATGACTTCAGTAGTTGAATCCAAATCTTTATGTAATATGATAGGGCGATATGATAGGTGTGGGTGAGAAACAGATCAATATTTAAATCCTTTTTTACTATAAATGTTTATGCCACCTACTGGGCAGGGAGGTGAATTAATAGTAAAAATATTCATCTGTTTCTCACTCACCCCCATCATATCGCTTCTGAAGACAGGAATTAAACCACTGGAGTCGTGGATTACTTTTATGCTGACTTCATGGTCTTTTTGAAGCGTCAAAGTTCTGGCCCTCATTCACTTGCACAAGTGACCTACAGAAATGAAATATTCTTCTAAAAATCTTTGTTCAGCAAAATAAAATTAAAATAAAGTCAAACACATCTGGGATGGCACAAGGGTGAGTAAATGATGAAAGATTTGTTTTAGTTTTATTTGGATGAACTGTTCCTTTAAGTAATTAAACATTTTATTTTTAATTATTGTGTACTTGATGACTAAATACCGTGCAAAGGTAGAAAATGTGTCAAACTGATTTTGCTTTTATACCACAGTAGAAATATTTAATTAGCTATAAGCAGGCAGGACTTCTTTATGGTATTTGCACATGAGAGCGACGTGGAACAAAACATGTAGTACTGCGAAATTACAGTGCATGACGTGCACCAAACATGACAATATGAGGAAGAACTTAAGGAAGGTTATTGTTAGGGACAATGCACTCACAGTTGTGCATATGTTTTCTATTTTACAACACTGTAAATGTGACTCATCCTATCAGAATTTAGATCCCTTTTTCTATATAATGTTAGTTTTGTAAAACAGAATGCTGATACCATTTAAGGGTTTAAGAGAAAGCAGTATAACAAACGTCTTATTGTGGTTATGTAAATGCATAAGTGCCGTTCTAACCCGTTTTTGAGTAGGCACATGTGCATGGATAACAGACGTCTTGGATGGACCAACACAATGTCAGCACAAAGAATTCACCATTTCTGAAATTACAGTGGGAAAATAACAAAAACTATAAATTATACCCAATGTAAAATATTGACTGTCCCTCACATTAGTGCATATGTGCTTGTACAGCGGGGAATCCCAGAGTTTCACTTAAGAGGGAAACCTCACTTTTGCAGCGCAATTCCACTGTGAAGAAAACAAACACAGCAACAACTATGGAATATCTGCCATTTTATTCTCTGATGCTTCACTTTAATACCAAAGTCTTTCTTGAATCCCATGATTTACACAAGCGTCGTGGGAGAATTACATTGCTGTGGAGAGCTGCTTATTGATGCAGCTTTCTCGCAATAACCAACCTTCTAGTGTCCATGTAAATGTGATCAATGTGTTTTTTTGTTTTCTTAACTGGAGCTGTATTGTAGATATGTGATAACCGAGCTCATGCAGAGTGACCTGCATAAAGTCATCGTTTCCCCTCAGCCTCTCACCACCGATCACATCAAGGTGTTCCTCTACCAGATACTCAGAGGTGAGTTCATGTGTGCATATATTCGTGTGTGTCACTTTTGGATTATTATATTTGTTTTGAGGATCAAGGGGATTTAATCTGGACAGATGAGCATTTGATGTTTTTTGTGCCCTCGTTGCTGAAAAGGATCACCTTTGACCTTGTAATCAGCCTGGCAGGCTTTAATCTTATGTTCTGAAAATACAATTTGTGCCTGAAATACAATCATACATTGATATTATGCATTTTACTTATGATGTTCCATTGATATTTTAGATCCATATATTGATCTTTATTTATGTGTGCTTTTATGTAATTTCCTACAGTTGAAACTGATCCTGAAACATTTCAGGTTTCAATTGTGATCCAATTATGATATTGTGATGTACCATGATTTCTTGACATGTATCACAACGTGTATCGTGAGGTAGTTGGTGATACTCTGCCATCAAAGCTGTCTTCTCACAAAGACTTTATTTCTGCTTAAGGGGAGTCTGCACCTATACCAATTAGTTTTCTCATTTGTGGGTTCTTCCTCCCTTTCCAACTTTTTCTGTGATTCCAATTTGGTGCCACGATTCTCACATGCATTGAGCTACTGTTGTGAGAATGCACACAAGCTTACAAACAAGGTGGCAAAGTACTACAGACACTGGTATTGGTATCAGCAAATAACCAAGTATCAGTGCGATCTGATTTTTTGCAGATTTTCCATTTGTCTGCACTTTTTTAAAATTGTTGTCTTGTGTAAAAATGCGCTTGATGGACGTCTTTGTCTGTTGCGCGCAGGAGCGCCAACGTGGTGTGTGTCAATACACGCTTATGGGCCTTCAACTGTTAAAAGCGAACTAAAACACCAGATTACATACAGTCTGTGCAGCCCCTTGGGTTGCCTTGACCCTTTATGAATTCTGTCTCTTTATCTCTCTTTCAGGACTGAAGTACCTGCACTCTGCAGGCATTTTGCACAGGGACATCAAACCAGGGAACCTTCTGGTCAACAGCAACTGTCTGCTTAAGGTACCTCACTGCTGATGTGGTCAAATGTACTCAAAGTAACACTACAAATAGCAAAGATAGAAAGGTTATATTGCTTTCTCTTTCAGATTTGTGACTTTGGTCTGGCACGAGTGGAGGAACCAGACCCAAATCGTCACATGACCCAGGAGGTGGTGACGCAGTACTATCGTGCTCCAGAGGTCCTGATGGGATGCCAGCATTATAACTCCGCTATAGATGTCTGGTCTGTTGGCTGTATTTTTGCAGAGTTGCTGGGCAGACGCATTCTTTTCCAGGCTCAGAGCCCCATACAACAGGTAATGATGTGTGTTAGAGGAGAATCCCACTGAAATAAGATTTTGCGTTTGTATTTTCAGCATTGTTGTGTTCAAGTGTCTTTTCACTCACTCATTTTTTCTTTGTCAGTTGGATCTGATCACTGATCTCCTCGGCACTCCTCCGCTTTCTGCCATGGCATCTGCATGTGAAGGAGCTCGGGCACACATTCTTAGAGGACCCCACAAACCAGTTCTGTACCCTCTTTTACACACATTTTTAAGCCTCGGTTATAAACTGAACTATATGTGCAGGATCCAGTGTTAACACACTCGCCAATGAGTTGAACTTTATTTAAAAGTAAATAAAACAGATTTGACATTGTTTAAATACAAAATCTGAATCTCTCTCCATCTACTCTTATGTAAATGACAAGAGCGAATCAAATCAATGACATCAAATTTGTAACAGATATAATTGATGCAATTTGCTCGTCTTCTAACAGCTTTTAGTTCAGTGGAGAATTTATAATTGGAAGTATATCTGAATGTTTATTTTGCTTGCCACCAAAATGCAAAATACAGTTTCATGGCTTGAATGAAATAACTATGGCTGGTAGATTTTCCCAATTATCCGCCATTTTCAAAGAGGTATTTTTGGACCCTTTGAACATGTATCATTATCACCTTGTAATTTGGTAATCTACCTACAAATCAAGTTGTCTGTAAGAGATTGATCTTCCAAATCTTTGATATTATCTAGTTCTTGTCATAGCTGAATGATATAATTTGCTGTTGTCTACACAAAGGTTATGATGGCTCTTTATTGAAAAAAACTCTTACATTATTTTTGCTCTTTCGTTCCCGCAGCCCTCACTGTCTGTTCTGTACATGTTGTCGGATGGAGCAACACATGAAGCGGTTCATCTTTTGTGCCGCATGCTAGTCTTTGATCCGGTGAGTATGAAACTTTCAGCTCAAAACAATATTTTCTAAAATCTACTAAGTCTGTAAATGGGGATTTTGCCTTTGTAAATCACAACATTGACATTTAAAGTACAATTGCTCAATGTTCGGGTGAGTATTCATTATGTGTCATATTTCACTCCAAAACAAGCAGATTGAAATATTAAATCTATTTTTAAGACTTTTTAGATTTTTCTTACATTGACATTGTTTATGAAAAATAAGGAACCACCCCATATTCTCAGTGCTGTAATGCAACAAAAAAAACACTCACTCACCTCTTTATTAGGAACACCTGTACATCTACTTATTCATGTGATTATCTAATCCAGCCAATCATGAGGCTGCATTGCAATGCATAAAATCATTCAGATACGGGTCAGGAGCTTCAGGTTATGTTCACATCAACCATCAGAATGGGTAAAAACATGATCTCAGTGATTTGGACCATGGCACGATTGTTGGTGCCAGACGGGCTGGTTTGAATATTTCTGTAACTGCTGATCTCCTTGGATTTTCACACACAACAGGCTCTAGAATTTACACAGAATGGTGCCAAAAAGAAAAACTTCCAGTGAGCGGCAGTTCTGCTGATGAAAATGCCTTGTTGATGAGAGAGATCAACGGAAAATGGCCAGACTGGTTCGAGCTGACAGAAAGTCTATGGTTATTCAGATAACCCCTCTGTGTAATTGTAGTGAGCAGAATAAGCTGAATGGGCGACAACAGCAGAAGACCATGTTGGGTTCCACTTCTACATTTACATTACATTTACCCATTTGGCAGACGCTTTTATCCAAAGTGACTTACAGTGCACTTATTACAGGCAATTCCCCCGGAGCAACCTGGAGTTAAGTGCCTTGCTCAAGGACACAATGGTGGTGGCGGGGGTGATCGAACCAGCGACCTTCTGGTTAACAGTAATGTGCTTTAGCCCACTGCACCACCAGCACACGCCATACTTCTGTCAGAATACAGAAAGCTGAGGCTGCAGTGGGCACAAGCTCACCAAAACTGGACAGTTAAAGACTGGAAAAACATAGCTTGGTTTGATGAATCTCACAGCATGAATCCATGGCCAGTCCAGGCTGGTGGCAGTGGTGTTATGGTGTGGAGAATGTTTTCTTGGCACACTTTGGGCACGTCATCCCAATCATCGCTAGAATGCCACAGCCTAATTGAGTATTGTCGCTGAATGCTGACCATGTGCATTCCTTCATCACCACAATTTACCCTTCTTCTAATGGCTTCTTCCAGCATGATAATGCACCATGTCACAAAGCTAAAGTTATCTCAAACTGGTTTCATGAACATGACAATGAGTTCACTGTTCTTCAGTGGCCTTCCCAGTCACCGGACCTTTGCGATGTGGTAGAACGGGAGATTTGCAGCACGAATGTGCATCTGACAAATCTGCAGAAATTGCGAGATGCAATCATGTCAACATGGACCAGAATCTCAAAGTAATGGTACCAACATCTTTTGGACTCTATGCCATGAAGAACTGAGACTGTTTTGAGAGCAAAGGGAGGCACTACCTTTTAATATAGTGTTCCTTACAAAGTGCTCAGTGAGTGTATATGGTAATTTGTTGGACAGATTCACCATGTATTTGGCTGGTTTATTTCGTTAATTTGTGGGCTAATAGTCTGTGTGTCCGTCTCTGTCTTCAGGCCAAGCGGATCTCAGGCAGTGATGCTTTATCTCACCCATACTTGGACGAGGGTCGTCTGAGGTACCACACCTGCATGTGTAAGTGCTGTTACTCTGTTCCCAGTGGGAGGGTGTACACCCGAGACTTTGAGCCTCCTGCGGATCGACCTTTCAGCCACAACTATGAACAGAGCATGCACTCTGTTTGGCAGGGCAAAGGTGACTACTCTCTGTAACAACAAATATTTTTTCATTTTCATTTTTTTACATGATGGACATTTTAATGACCAGTTCTCGCTCTCTCTCTTCATCTCAGAGCTCATCCATCGTTTTGTAACAGAGCACCAGCAAGGCAAACGAGTGCCTTTGTGCATCAATCCTCAGAGTGCAGCCTTCAAAACCTTCATTAGGTCAGTATGAGAAGGTGTTTTTTGACAAAAATAAACATTTTACAGTTCATTCAATCTAAATTTAGATCAGTAATACACTGATATACTAATATATATAATATACTAATATTACTGGGGGAAAAAATAGATTCTGTTACAAATTGCGATTTATATCGATTTTAAAATCATCTCCATAATGAAAAATCTATGAAATAAATAAAATAAAAAAATAATAATTTTATATATTTTTATATATATATATATATATATATATATATATATATATATATATATATACATATACATACACATACATACACATGCTGTATTTGTCAGGAGTCATTCTGCAGATTCTGTCTGACACTGCTTTAATAAATAGTTTAGCTATAAAAAGGCTTCTCAAACTGTTGAATGCCGTAAATTACATGTTTTCGCGGCCCCGCAATATTTAAAATCTAACAGACAGGGTATTCATGCGCAGTGGCAGGTAATTTCGCACATTTACCTGCCTCTATTGACAAGAAAGGCCGCTAGATCCAAATGTGCGTGCTTGAGGAAACACACTTGATATATTTTGAAGATCAGTTCAGAAGTTAATTTGCGTTGTTCCTAATGCGTGCAGCTTGATCGTGGCTGGTGGACCGTGCGCAAATTTTGAGTTCTCACTTTTTATTCTCTGTCAGCCTTCTTGGAACAGTTTGTAAGAATAATGTTCTCTATGAGAACGCTGCATAGGATCTCAGACAATCTCATTATGCATATGCAAATAACATGCAACCACATTGGGACTACTGGGGAATTGTCATGTGTGTCATAATTCAGTACAGCCTTGGAAATGGTTCTCTAAAGTTTACTCTTTAGCCTCCATTTGTATGTTTGTATTATTATTATGATTATTATTATATTCTAATATAACAAAATTAGTTTAAGTTAAAATTATATTTTGTTCATATTGATTTGTTAAATACAAAATGGAAATAATGCAGCCTTAAGGGTTCCTTTGAACTAACTAGTCGCCTAGCTCAGACAATGCATTGACTGGTTGATTGGTAGTATTAAATTGATAGTTTTGCACATTCCTACCTTATACCTGCAAATTAAATATTACAGTGTAAACAATTGTCACTTCAGACACAACTGTTCTTCAATAGACTTTCTTAATGAGAAAAGTACTTGATCTTTTTTAAGACGTTTTTACATAAAAACATCAAATCGTAATATTTACAGTATCGCAATACATATCGAATCGTCTAGGAAATATCATTGTAATATTGAATCTGATGGTCTGTGGCAATTTCCAGCCCTAATGTTTATAAGAGTTCTTTAGGCCTAGATGTAATCTGTGGACTGTTTTTGCATTTTTTGAGCTGATTATTAGGGAAACTCTGCCGAAGGTGTTTAAACATAGCAAAAATGTATTAAATTGACCTGCGAGGTGATAGCCAAAATCATGAAATTAGCCAAAATATTTCCTAAACAAACGTGCATGAGATGGGGAATGCACACAACTTTTATGAATGACAGGTGTCACAGTTCTGCAGAGTTTTCTACAGAGATCTGCGCACGCATATTCCGTCTGGGCCAAGTTGTTATGAATAGAGCTTTCAAATATACTGTAGATAAATTATACTGCTGTTTCTCCAACTTTTAATGATATTCAATATGTATTTGATCTGAAATTGCTTAATTTTTTATTTTAAATCAAATCAATTGAACAGCCATTGTAGCAAAGTATAATTAAAATGTTAACATTATAGTTAAAAGTTAAAAAAAAGGCATTGAAAAAGACATGGTCCTACTGTTTTTCATTCAGTGAACACAAGGAAAAATATTAATTATTTTCATTTATATATTCCAATATAGAAATAGCATTAAACAGTAATTTTAACTACATATATATTTTGTATAAAACATCTTAATACATGGCACACAATGCTACACTTGGACTTCCTTGAACATTTTTTGTGTGACAATGTAGTTAGTAAAACATGTCATGTAAAACAGTTAGTTGAATCAGAGATTTTTGTTAATTCATTGAAATTGATAGTTTGATTTGAATCACTGATTTATAGAAATAAATAGAACTTATTGTAGAAAGTATTAAAGTATGCGCTATTTAGGACACTTCATGACCAAATAAAATTCTCATTAAAATCATTGTTTTTCAGATGTCTCTTAATTTTATATAGTCACCAAAACTAAAAATGTATTGTGAATATATACAATATATGTACAGATATATTGGTTATAATTAGTGGTCGAGATATTTGGAATTTTTTAGATATCGGCATTGGCCGATAAATATTTCCGTTTGGCCGATATATTTCAAAACAGTTTGTGACAGTGCATTAGCGCTTTTTTCCACTGGCGCGAGCAGAGCGAGCATGAATGAACTGAATACGCTCGCTCTGCTCCGCCCAGCACCGTAAGACAAGCCACTCAGAAGTGAAGCAGACATCTGACAGACACAGTAAATGACCAATCAGCATTCGCCTTCTAACCTGACGCTACATTGCGTTACACACAAAAACACTCCGGCGTGCAGCGAAGTCTGTTCAAACAGTACCGTGACATGTCAGATCCGCAGCCCAGCGGTAGCTCCAGTGGGGGTCACAGATGTGATATAAACGAATTCAAACAAAACTGAAAACATTTAACAAACAGTCAAAAATCCTGTGACTGGCTGTTCCTCAGATGCGCACGCGCTCTTCTCGGTTACGTTTAAAACTAGACGCTGTTTTCCCACGGACTGAAAAGCTGGGTCGCGTGCACTACAGATCAGTGATCGCGTGAGGTGGATGAGAAGAGAACACCGTATGGTAAGTAATAATACGTTTGGAAAAAAAAAATGTATTCCTTAATCTGAATTAAGTTATTCTCTATCTGCTGTTTTTAATTATCCATGATTGGCGTAATATTGTGTGTAGTATACCTTTTCATATGTTCCGGTCGGATTTGATGCTAATCGAGCATGCAAATACATGTGACGGCTTACAAAGTTTCAAAGAAACAAACAAGCACAACTAAACAGACATAAATCATTATTATTTAAATATACTTAAAGTAAAACAACCTGTTAAATCAACTGTTCCAAGTGAGAGAGTATTTTGTGAGGTTGGGGAAATTTATGAGAAGAAGAGGAACAGGCTCACTGGAGTAAATGCAGAGAAACTTTGTTTCCTGCATTGCAACTTGCCACTGTTAAACTGGAACTACTAACTAAAGGGACTGGTGGTAATGCTGTAAGCACTTTAGTCTTAACATTTTCTTTTTGTTAAACTAGTTGAGTGTGTGTGTAAACCAAATAAGTGCACTTTGTAAAAAACACAAGGCTGCTTTCAATTGCACTAAAAAAAAACTTTATTTATTGAAGTGTTACAGTACCTCATTCATTGCATTTTTCAACATTTTATTTCTGTAAATGTTTAAGCAGACAAGAAGCTGCACTAAAACTTTATTTATTGAATTGTTAACTTACCTAATTTGTTTACATTTTAATTACTTAATTAGTAAATAATATTTATGCAATATAGTTTTTGCAATTAAAAATATGTACAATAAATGTTCATTTAGTTTCACCAATATTCTTTGTCTCTCATTTACTGTATTCACATGTATTGTATCGGCCAATCGGCCAGATTGCTTTCTCAATATCGGCATCGGCCATTAAAAATCCCATATCAGTCGACCACTAGTTATAATTATTCATCAGATCCGGTAGTTTAAGAGTGATCAGTTATGTGCAAAAATCTATCCCGTTAGGTGCTGATGTGTTTGTTGTTTTTTTGTTGTTGTTGTTGTTTTTTCTCATCAATTAACTTCATCTGGTGAAATCTATACAAAACTTCTCATCTAGTGAGTATTTAAATGAGGCGGGCGACCTGTAAGATGTCTCTGAGTGACATGACAAGAAATGCTGTTAGTCTCAAAGACGTGCATTTGAAGAAACACACTTTTATTATATTTTTAAGAACAGACACAAGAAAAATGCCATCAATGCTTGTCTGATTCGCTGTTTGTTCAGAGGCGCGAGCATGTCATGTGGAACAAGTGCATGTAAAGAGTTTTTTTTTTTTTTTTTTCTTCTTTGTTTCATTCATCTGAAAATAGTTTGGAAGAATAATGTCGTCAATGAGAATGCTGCAAATTATCTCCGATCATCTCAGGAGGTGCTGTGAGTTTAGTTTTCTTTATTTCCACGCGGTTAGCATGTATTATATCTTTGTATTAAAGAAACTGACTAAATTGATTAAATCAAAGTAATGTAAGACACATTCACCTTGAACCTGAAATTGATCTTTATTTTCTTTTCTTTAGGCAGAATTAACTGTATTACCAAAACGCAATGCAAACACATTCGATAAGAACACTGATTTGGCAGCATTAGGCTTTTTTTTAAATTATTATTATTGTCTTAACATTTATAATTATATTTAGTTCTAAATCTGTAGGCTATTAGTAATTTTCCACATGTTGTCATTGATTGATGCTTGCTTGATGGCAAATGGAGCCATTGGAGATGGTAAATGTTTGGATTTGAGGAGAATAAACTACTTTTGGGATTTTATTAATTTTGTTCTTGTAGCCTTAAAGTCTGTGCCCGTCTTCGTAAGGGTAGTCTTTAGGGTAGTCGTAAAAAATGAAAATCTGCTATCTGTCAACCTATCTACCAGCTCTCGTTTTGAGTGTCCTTATTTGTTGTGTAATGTTGGTTTATCTCCATTAAAGATTCTCCACCAAACATCCATTTTTTTGAGCAAATTCCTTATTTAATGCCTCTTTGATAAACTCTCGTTTCTCTCGTACATTCTGTGTACCAGATCTACTGCCTGGCATTCCTCAAAAGTATCAAGGAAAGAAGAGAGATGAGGGATGAGAAGGATTTTGAAGTGATTTTGGGAAAATGGAAAACCGGAGCAGGCTTGTATTGGAGATGGTTGAAGATGATTCTTGATGGACGACATGCTTTTGAAGGATTTCTCTGCACTCTTTCCAAGTCAACGTGGGGATTTCTCCAAAAACACATTTTCAGTCCAGTTCCGTTTTCACAACTCGGATTAAGAATGCTTCTGATGCTGCTGAGAACATTTTATACCGAGTGTGTTGTTGAAGATTATGGGAAATGGAGTTTTCCACTGAAAAATCACATGGATTGTATAATATTGACTCAATGCGCAACAGCAATGTTGTGCAATACAGATATCCAGAATAATGCAACCAACCAGACTGCGCTGATGATGATTTCACTGGGCTTTGTCACAGATGAGATGACAGTGTCCACAAGCCCATTGCATCACCCCAGAGGCCATCCACGTGTATCTCCAAACTCTGTCTGTAGACTTTTATCACTGTGTTCCGTTTGCGGGTTCTTAGGTTTTATTCTTAATATTCTGGCAACCAAAAGTTTCTTACACTTCTTAATTTGTTACTGCTTCCTCATACAATTTAAGCATTCCCTGCTTTCTGTTTAACATCACTCAATTTTTTATGAAAATACCTTCTTACTGTTATTTTTGGTTTGTTTGAAATGTGCATTTTTGTTCTTGCAGATTTTGTTCTAACCTCAACACTTCCAGTTGAGAACTTTGCATCTTTTGTGTGAAACGTTAGTTATAGAGTTGTATTCGAACGCTGTATATGGGTGACGGTGTCTGTTTGAATGGATGTACATGCTTTTAGAGCATATTCTTAATCTAAGGAATACAACATTATGTCATTTACATGGTATTCTCCACCAGAACCATCTTCCCAATGGTTCCACCTCCTTTTTTAGGACCAAACGAGACCCACCAGTATCCCATTCTCTGATTGGCTGAGGCTCTGTTGGTGGAGAAGATACACACATTTTCTGGTTGAATTGTATTTAATTTCTCTTTAATTTATTGTCATCTTGTCCATTTTGTTTGGTGTTTGTGTTAGGCAGACCAGGTGTGACCGCTTCATGGAGGCATGAGTGAGTCATGTGGTCTGTGTGTGTTCTTGAAATACTGTGTGTTTTCGGAGAGTTTAGGGAATGTGCAGTGTTGTACTTTGAAATATTCCATTACCTCAATAGGCCCATGCTTACTGGGCTGGTGTGCATAGTCTGAATCCAATCATTTATAAGAAATGTACTGTAATGCAGTTGTGTGACGTCAGAACCACTCCACTGAACCACAATCTCTCTCTCGCTCTCTCTCTCTTTATCGCTCAGTCTTTCTCTTTATCTCTGGATCAGTCTACCTTTCTCTCCTTTAGAACAGGGGATTGTTGGGACGGTGGCTGATGGGTGAGTTTTTAGATGCTGCTGCTGTTTATTTGTCTAATACCTCCAAAACCTCCCCAACACATTTGTAATAGTAATACGTCTAGAGCTCAGGTTTTATATTGCATAATGTGGACTAGACTGTAGACAGACTAGACGTATATCCAAAAGGACTTACTGTAGATATAGGCAGTCTCTGGTGCTCTGCTTATTGCAGAAGGCGCAGTACAAAAAAAGCATCCAGTACTGTAAATGCTTGCCTCCTACCACTAGGTGTCAACAAAATCATGGGGCATGATTTGATGCATCAAGGGCGATCTTCTTCAAAAACGTCTCCAAATGTATCTTTAATGCATGAGTGTTAGAACTTAATTTGGATTTGCAACTGCAGTGCATTAGGAGTTTTATTTTAGAAACTTTAAATGTGCTGTTTGCTATTTAATTTTATTATAGGAACACATTTGGTTCTTTTAGGATTTTTGTTTCCATGTATTGTAACCAATTTTAGGCTTTAATTTTGCTTCTTAAGTTGATGTTGTTTTATGACCACATTTGCTATTGTGTTGGTAGAAAACTAAAACTAGCAGAATAGTGACAGAGAGGAATGAATATCAACGGGTTGGTTAAGTCTTGTCTTGCCGACTGCCGAGCAGAAAGTGAACATTTTAAGTAAATGGTGAATTCCTTTTCCCGTCAGATAATAGATGTTAGACGTTTTTAAGATGAAGCTAAAATCTTGATATTCGTGTTAATGACTATTATGGCTTTGATAATATGATTGAACTGTTGGGTTATCATTGTTAACTGTTTCATTAGATTTTTTTTTCTTTTTTTTTTTTTTTCTTTTGTCTTATGCATTTTAAAAGGAAAAACATGTTTTGGACTTTTCTGTTCCCAACAAATACTTGAAGTTTTTAAGAAAAAAAAAAGAAGAAAAAGAAAGAAGTGGATTAGGCTAAAATTGACATTAAAGAGACAGACACTGGAAACTTTGCCTATGCATCTGATTGGTTTGCAATTACAATTGCATTCAAGATGTACAACTTTTTGGGAATTTGGATAGATTTTAATCATGAAGTTATTTGATAAATGTCTAAGATAAATCAGTAATTGTTTGTGCTTCGGTCTAGTTAAATTTTAAATCTTGATTGTGAAAACGTTTCAATGTTTTCAGTAAATGTATTTAATATGGGCTACTTTGATTCAGCATAACCTTCAAAGTCAAAGCACAATCAATACAAGTTGATATGTCTATAGCGTTCATTAACAGATGATTCCTTTTGCACATAATATTTGCAAATTGGAGTACAAATCTAGATCCTAAACCATATAGAACGCCAAAACCAGAGCAATGTCCACTTTATCACAGTAAGCAGAAGATTGTGCATGTATGCACAAGCTTTATTTCCAAATTGCCATCTAGACACTGTCTCATGTAACCGCACTAGACACTAGGAAATAGGAGAAAATACATTGCAAATTAATGATATGAGGAACTAAGTAATTTGTCATGCAAAATTCAACAATATCTACAACATTGCACTGCCAGGTTCTCAAAGTGGCTGGAGTATTAAAAATGTCAGTGCAGAAGAAAGAGACAGACAAGTAAAAAAAATATATATCAATATATTTTTTTATTGTTAAATAGTAAGTGCAATTAGTATTCACTGGTTAAGTGCTCATGGAACAGATGTGTTTTCAGCTGGTTCTTCAGTGTTAAGATGGCTTTTGCAGACCGTGTGGAGGTTGGAAGCTCATTCCACCTGAGAGGAGCCGAGAAATTGAATAATAGTGAAATGTTCTCCATCTTTGCGATGGGACCACCAGGAGGTGCTCATTAATTGACCACAGTGAGTGAGTTGGGACAGACCTGGAGGAGTGAAGTGAGCCGTTTCACTTGTCCTGAAGGCCAGAGTCAAAGCCCTCTTAGACTGACTGAAGACAGACATGCTGCTGTGTTCTGGACCAACTGCTGTGGCTTAATTGTGCTAGCTGGGAGGCCGGCCAACAGAACGCTGCAGCTGTCCAGTCTTGAAATGACTTGAGATTGGACCAAGAGCTGCACAGCATATTCAGACAGGAATGGTCTGATTTTCCTGATGTAGTAAAATGATAAAGTGCAAGACCCAGGTGGTTAAAGAGAAGTTAAACTGGTTATTGACCACTCCCAAGTTCCTGGCTATGGGTATCCTGGTTGGTGTTAGTATTGTTGAACCAAGATATATGGTGAGGTTATGGTTGACAGATGGTTATCCCCTATTGGCACAATGTGAAATAAATGAAGTTCAAGAATTCAATTAATTTGGAGCCTGGGTAGCTCAGCGAGTATTGCTGTTGACTACCATCCCTGGAGTCACGCGTTGGAATCCAGGGTGTGCTGAGTGACTCCAGCCAGGTCTCCTAAGCAACCAAATTGCCCGGTTGCTAGGGAGGGTAGAGTCACATGGCTTAACCTCCTTGTGGTCACGATTGGATGTTCTCACTCACAATGGGACGTGTAGTAAGTTGTGTGTGGATCGTGGAAAGTAGCATGAGCCTCCACATGCTGTGAGTCTCCGTGTTGTCATGCACAATGAGCCACGTGATAAGATGTGCGAATTGATTGTCTCAGAATCTGAGGCAACTGAGACTTGTCCTCCGCCATCCGGATTGAGGTGAGTAACCGCGCCACCACAAGGACCTACTAAGTAGTGGACATTGGCCATTCCAAATTGGGAGAAAAGGGGGATAAAAATAATTCAATTAATTTGCTTATTTAATTTCAACATTATCGTATTATGTCCTTATTATGTAGTAATCAATTTATAAAAGCAAAAAGTGAGGTTTCTCCACATTTTATTACAAAGACAAAATATTTGCAAATGGTTTGAAGGGTGACGTGTTTATTCCAAATACACATCTCAAAACCATCCTGAATGCCGTTGATGGGGTTGCAAGTCATTTTTATAGTCATATATCCATTCTTTTAATTTCCCTGCATTATTAAATTATCTGAACAACTCTCAACTCTCCACACGTATATAGTCAATATGTATGAGCAAAAATATTGATGATATTGAATTTATGCTACCGACTACTGAAACAATGAGGATGACAATAAAGACGTCGGGCCATA
Organism: Moxostoma hubbsi; assembly: GCA_032164185.1. Taxonomy (NCBI): domain Eukaryota; kingdom Metazoa; phylum Chordata; class Actinopteri; order Cypriniformes; family Catostomidae; genus Moxostoma; species Moxostoma hubbsi. The sequence continues at coordinate 29,439,584 of JAVLUX010000024.1, read as the reverse complement.
AATAGTTAATGCTGGCTCGCGCTATCAGGTCACTTTGTTTTCATTCTCCATTGGTCAAATTCCCCGTCATTCAAACCCTGAACCAATCAACGAAGGGCAAATCTGTCCGGTTCGTCTCAATAAGCCAATCAGCGTTTAGTTAATAAGAGTAGCGGTGCAGATTTAAAAGTACAATTAATCTCTTGTCATCACATTTGGTACTGGGACCAGTCGAAAAAGACGTGATTTCTGAACCGAGAGCGATGCACAGTAAGTTATAATAACACATTTTCTTAACCATTCAATAGTTACTCACGTCTCCCTAGATATTAGTTAAAAGTAAAGTGAAAAGACACGAATATAAACGGCTGGATTTATCCCTCCGCGAGGCTCTTGAGCCATGTTAGCGGCGCTAGCCCGAAAGCTAGCCGGGGGGGGGGGGGGGGGGGTTACAGTTTGCATACAACGACCTAATTTAGATTACTTTCGTCAATTGAGCTATTTCATCCGGCCAGTTCTCCCCAGTCCCCACTTGTTTTGTCTAATCCTAGTGAGGTGGTCAGAGAGGCAGAACTGGGTGAGCAAAGTGGTTGCCTGGATACCTGCTTTTCTCATCATACATCTGGCACAGGTATCCGCTCTCCGCCACGGGCTACCTAGATTTTTATTTAAATAAGTGATTTGCAAGGCTAATGTTTGAGTGTAGTCACATCTGACCACTGCAGCGTTTGAAGTGCTGATTCAGCTTGAGTTAAGTGCTTCGGGAAGACCAGGTGGATGGATGTGGATCTGCTCTCTTACGTCCAGGGACTGTCTCTGCCAAAACGCTGTCACGGAGCAGACAGACAGATGGATGAGGGCAAAGAGCTTAGAGACTAACTTAGTGGAGCATCACTACTTTAGACTTCCTTAACACGTGTATGTTTACTTGTCTTTCTCGTTGTCTTATATAAAACGTGCACGCATTTTCCTACCGCGCGCTCTCGCACGCAAACTGCCGATCAAGCTGAGATCAAGCGTTTAGAGTAAATCAAGAACAACATGTGGACCGTTTCACAGATGCCTCCCGGAGCTTGCGATCCGACTTCTGCAAGACTGTGACAGGACCGTCCCGCCCCAGAACCGACGCTGCTCAAACCTAATGTAATTTTCTTCCTTTGTTTTATTTTTTTTGGCTTGCCTGTCCTTTTCTAGGGGCTTCACGCTAGTATCCTGGACTCCCAACCTGCTCTACTCTATGCTAAACTCCCTTTCTCCAACCTAATTTCCGATTGCATTAAAACAAACGAGCTGCATGGCACTGATCGACCTCTGCTGTAAATAACGACACTGTGTTGCACCATGTTGAAGATCTTGCCGTTAATTGCTCATGCTGTGGGGTCGCATCCCCGTTTTAGCGTTTAGGGATGTTTTGTTCGTTTTGTTTTTTTGCCTGAAGGTAAAGCAATTCATAACTTGCTGTTATGAACAAGCGAGTGGGCCTACAACCTGTTAGCTAGAGTTCTCGTCGACATTCCCTCTGCTGGGCTGCTGACGAGGAGACAATAGGATGGATGCCGCTAGGCAATGCGGCATGTTTACGCGCCTCGTGCGCCGAAACGCATTGATCGAAAGCTGGGCGCCAGACGTATTTGCTTCATCGCTGTTGTTTGGCCCAAGTTAACAAAAACGGAGAAAAATCAGCACGTTGTGAGATCTGGGATTGTCTACGGAGGCCAGGGGGTTTCATAATATTGTTTATCCAAATTTTAACGGAACGAAGCATAGCTCAGATCTATCTTGAAGAGAGATTTGATCGTAAAAAGCAGCATGTTTTCAGTTTTATAACATCGATCGCGCCTCCTGTTCGACCTCGCCCCCCCCGGCAGTTTAATCAGATGCGTTTTGCATGAATAGGTCCTTTCAAAGAATAAGTCATACCTAGAACACATGGGTTGCATCTGTGCATGTCTGTGATATCAGTTCCTGTCGTGTTATTCCTAGTCTTTGTCATGCACCACCTCTTGATTTTGCTGTGATGTCTGTTAACATATTTTGGGGAAACTGCACTTTTTAGTAAACAATAGAAATATACATTCAAATGTGGCAATTCAAATGTGAATGAAACAGAAAAGCAAGGGACATGTTAAAACATAAAACACTGGTATCTCAAAACTGAAAAATTATATAAAAATTATAATAAAAAATAAAGAGGGGTCTTTTTACTCATCTTCTAGCACATTTTAACGTCATCTTCTAACAAATGATTTGTATAATGTTGACAACTTTGAAGGCTTTCTTACCGTTAATACATCTTCCGCAGATGCAATATTCCACACTCAATGCAAGTTGAGCTCAAATGGCAGCATTTGTGGTGTAATGTTGATTAAGTTAATTTCGACTCGTCTTTGAAATATTTAGGTTAGAGCGAGACACTTACAATGGAAGTGAATGGGACCAGAGGTTCCAAAGGCAGAAATGTGAAGCTAATAATTTTAAGCACTTAAATTTGTTCTATTAAAACTCATGCATTATTTGCACTGTATAGTTGTTTAAATTGTTATTTATAGTCATTTTAGGGTTTGTTGACAGTACATTGTCATGGCAACGAAGCTGTAAAATTGGCTATAACTTTACATAGAAAAGGTTAGTAAGGGATTTTATCACACTTAAATCATGTTAAAACACAAGCTGCTTATTTCTTGTGGCTTTATACTTTTGAAACGGTGAGTATTTTAAAGGAATAGGATTAAAACACTGGAGTCATTTGGATTACTTTTATGATGCCTTTATGCGCTTTTTGGAGCGTCAACATTTTGGCACCCATTCACTTGCATTGTATGGACCGAAAGAGCTTAGAAATTCTTTTAAAAATCATAATTGAGTTCTGCAGAAGAAAGAAAGTCATACATATCTGGGATGCATGAGAGTGAGTAAATGATGAGAGAATTTTCATTTTTGGGTGAACTATCCCTTTAACATACCCCAACGCTTAAAAAGGCTTATGACAATAACGTTGTTTGAATTGAATTGAACATTCAGAAATTGACACCATTCACTTCCATTGTAAGCCTCACTGTCACCTCGATTGTTGCAAGTTCCACTGCAGCAGGGGCCTGGGTAGCTCAGTGAGTAATGACGCTGACTACCATCCAGAGTTCGAATCCAGAGCATGCTGAATGACTCCAGCCAGGTCTCCTAAGCAACCAAATTGGCCCGGTTGCTAGGGTGATTAGAGTCACATGGGGTAACCTCCCATGTGACTCGCTATAATGTGGTTCTCCCTCTCGGTGGGGCACGTGGTAAGTTGTGCGTGGATGCCGCGGAGAATTGCATGAGCCTCCACACACGCTACACCTCCATGGTAATGCGCTCAACAAGCCACGTGATAAGATGTGTGGATTGACGGTCTCAGACGTGGAGGCAACTGAGATTCGTCCTCCACCACCCGGATTGAGGAGAGTCACTACGCCACCACTAGGACTTAGAGCGCATTGGGAATTGGGCATTCCAAATTGGGGAGAAAGTAAAACAGCTCCACTACAGCAATGACAGGAATATAATACAATAGCTTTTCCCCTACACCCACAAGGTTACCCCATTTTTAACTGCTGTACCACAACATGATGGCCTTCACCGTCCTACACACACCTTTCTTCCTCTTTTTGCTGTCCCCTCTTCTCTTCCCACACCCTTTCCCTGCAGTAATCTTTCTAAATCTCCTGCTTGCTAATCCTTTCCGTGTCTATTTTAGAATGGACATCCCTCCCCATCCAAGCTTCTTCTGCTTCAGTATAAATATATATTGGGCATATGTAGTTTAAATCCCTGCCATAATTGTTAAAGGATTCCTTACAAAGCAATAATGAGACCACTGTAGTCCCTGTGGTCTTTGGCTACAGAATTCTCCTCCTGGAGATATCTGGGGAATATATCTATTGCATTACAATGCCTAAATATGAAGAGTCCTGTCATCTATAATTTGACTTGATATAAGATAAGATTTTAAGTATAATGTTTAATGCCTTTGCTTAATGCCTTTGGGTTTGTGCACATTGCATTTTCAAAAGCTGTTGGCCTGATCACATTGCTTCTTGTCACATAAATTGTATTCACTGCTGTCTTCCCCAATTTGTCTGATCCTTCTGTCTTTGTCTTTATTTTCTCTCTCATTTCTTTCAGTAAACAAAGATTATGGTGACAATGCTGAGCTTGAATGCAAATGTTAATCTCTGAAGTTTACCAAGGAAAGTCCTAAAGTCTGTAACTCATTAACTAACCAGACATAGCATCTAGACATTAGATAGTTAAGACATTATTACAAAACCAAATGGTTTAATTTTGTTTTAATGGAAAACTTTTAATTTTCAGAGCCTCAGGATTTTTTTTGGGGGGGGGGGGGGATTTTTATTTGAATTTTTTAAGGATACATGATGTGTTCCACTTCTGTCACTCACTCGATGTTGTGTCGAATGAATTGACACAAGGGGTCTTCCTGGGACGCCAAACGTACCTCTGAACCACCCCGGACATACGTGTATAAAGGGAAGCGGGGCAGCGAGTGCCAGTCAGAATTTTTCTTCGGAGCCGAATTTTTCTTCTGTCATGAGAAGCATTGCTGTTGGATCTACGGCACGTTTCCAGCTGGCGTTCTCTCTCTCTCTCTCTCTCTCTGCATGCTGTGCAGTCTACACCCCTGGGCGCTTCGACAGCGCTTTACTGTTAAAAGAGTTTTCTCCTCCTAAAAATGTTTTGATTTCTATAAAAGGGTTTTATAAAGCGGCGTTGAACGTCCTTTTCAGGACACGTCTTTTTCAAGATGCCTTTCCGCCCCTGTGTTGTTCCTGGATGCGGTCGATTTCTCTCCAAGACCGACGGCCACAGACGCTGCCTCGTGTGCCTGGGCAGCGATGGCTCATGTACTCATTGCGAGAACATGACCATGGCAGCATTGTGGTCGCGGCTCTCCTTCAGCCACCCTCCCCGCGTCGCCTCACAGCCAGCCGGCATTCTCCCTTGAGCCCCTGGACTTTGATGACATCGCCGCTGCATCGGAGAGTGTCCAGGTGTCTGACACGGAAGACTCGACTTGGCTGCCGCCTTCGGGCCAGCCTGCCCAGTCTGAGGCGGATGCGCAGATGGCCGACATGCTTGCCCGAGCTGCCGTGAGCGTGAGATTGGACTGGAACCCTCCGTCCTCCCCACAGCCTTCGTTACTTGACAACTGGTACCTCGGCTCCGGGTGCCGCTCACAGCCGCGTCCAGACCCACTACGAGTCACAGGTGCTCTGTACTGGGGTCGGGCTCCACGGCCTTAGTTCCTTTTTCAGGCAAACTCCCCTGTCGGCGGACCCGCGTTTCCCTTGGGCAGCCCCGCTTGTTGCCGTGCTTGTAGAGTTCCCCTTCATTATACTGGACCTACCACCGTGCCATTTCCCACGTACGGCTTCACAACCCTCTTGGTGTATTTGCCACGTTACCTCCCCCTAGAGTGGGCAGGATGTGACCTCCACAGGGTCTTTTCACCCTGAAAGAATAGGACCGGGAAAGACCGCCTTCCCCGACGCATTTCATAGCATTAAGATAGCCCCAGCCGCTTCACATCCTATGTGAGAGACATGGTGAGAGAGAAGGCCGCGGCTGCCGGTCTTGCTCCCATGCTAGTCATGTAGCACCTGTTTCCCCCCCCTTCAGGGGTGTGGAGAACCTAAGGTCTGTATGTGACATCTCTTTGGGGGCGTTGGGTAGGGCTACGTGCAGCCAACAGTTGCCTCTAGCACGCAGTAGCCTTCTTGCACCTGTCTCGACAGTTCACGTAACACGGTCAGTGCGTGCCGTTTTTATACGGGACCCCTTGTGTCACTTCATTCGACACAACGTCGAGTGAGTGACAGAAGGAGAACGTCATGGTTACTGTTTTAACCTCCGTTCCCCGAGGGAAGAAACAAGACGTTGTGTCCCTCCTTCCACAGCACTAGACCTACCACTGTAGGCCGTACTTTATTTTTGGCTCCTTAGTGCAAAATCCTGACTGGCACTTGCTGCCCCGCTTCCATTTATACCTGTATGTCTGGGGCGGGGCATGCAAATTCGGTCTGCCATCTTGACATTGGCCTTTTCTCAGGTTCAGTTGGGCATCCCAGGAAGACCCCTTGTGTCACTTCATTCGACACAACGTCTTGTTCCTTCCCTCGGGAACGGAGGTTACAACAGTAACCATGACGTTTTTGTTCATACACTGCAAGTCATTGAAACTTTCAAGTTCTGGAAAGACACATAAAGGAAGCAAAACGTAATCCAGACAACTCAAGTGGTTTAATCCATGTCTTCTGAAGCGATACCTCACCTGAATGCAAAGTATTTAACTTCTGCATTTAATTCAGCCTGCACCGCTTAATGTCCAGACTCCATCCAGACTTTGTTTTGTAAATAATTTCTGTCTCCGGTGTGCTATCTACACTCACCGAGCACTTTATTGGTCCTAATGGAAGTGCCCATCATGGTAATCTTCTGCTGTTGTAGCCCATCTACCTCAAGGTTTGACATGTTGTGCATTCTGAGATGTTCTTCTGCTCACTACAATTGTACAGAGGGGTTATCTGAGTTACCGTAGCCTTTCTGTCAGCTCGAACCAGTCCGGCTATTCTCTGTTGACCTCTGTCATCAACATGTCGTTTTCATCAGCAGAATGGCTACGCACTGGATGTATTTTAGTTTTTGGCACCATTTCTATAGAGAATGTTGTGCAAGAAAATCCCCAGATATCAGCAGTTACAGAAATACTCAAACCAGCCCGTCTGACACCAACAATCATGCCATGCTCTAATTAACTGAGACCACAATTTTTCCCCATTCTGATGGTTAATGAGAACATAAACTAACCCGTAAATCCATGATTTTATGCACGAATAATCGCATGAATAATTAGGTGTACAGGTGTTCCTAATAAATTGTTCAGTGAGTGTATTCATGTTTTTTCAACTTGATGCTTTTTAAGAAATGTTATAATCACAATGCAAACGACAGCAACGATGTCATATTTGCATACTGAAATGTGATTAGTCTTGTCTTCCTTACATATACAGTTTATACAACAATTTATAGCCACTTTTACACAACACAGTGACGTTGCCGAATCTTACATGCAGTTTACAGAAAATCAGACACCTGCTGTGTGTTATGACAACAGCAAAGATGCAGCAAACACACTGATACAGAATTTCATTTACACATAGAAATAAAACTAGTAAAAAGTAAATCTTTAACATTGTTATTTTCCTGCTTTGCAAGCACTGGCATTTCCTTTAGGAATGTATTGTTAGATTATAAGATTCTAATAAAACCCTAAAATGCATAATATTTCCTCCCATTCAGACAGACAGTGAAGTTGAGCGACATTTCCCAGGATTATGCTGAGCATCCTTGCAGCTGGCTCCATATTTTTCCCTGGCCTCTTCCTGCTGTCCAAACGATTCCTGAAACATGCTCCTGGGCTCAAATGGAGCGAGAAGGATGCTGTTATCGTCTCATCCAGGTAAACTAGGGCAAGAGAAAGTGAGATGTGATGAGAGGTGCAGTCAGACTTAAGATGCACAGCTTTATTTACTTTTGCAGCTTCAGTCGCCCCTCTATCATACAAAAACTGAATGCCAAATTAGTTTATAAGACAAGCTTACTGAACATACATGTTTTATTCTATTGCTCCTGATTAGGATATGGTGAAAGTAATAGCACTAGGTTATTAATATGGGTCTTAATAATGGGTCTTTCTGTGATTTTCAGTGATACAGTAAAAAAAATTATTGTTGCAAATTCCCCCTAAAGCTCAACTAATATACAAACTGTGTCAGTGAATGTGAACTTTTAAGTTTATACTCCGCATAACTGTGGTTATTATCCTGTAACTGCAAATTTTTGAGGTCATGTTTGCGCACAGTGTGACTGATTAAGATCTGTCGAGTAAAGAGTTGCTTAATTGGCTTTGTTGCACAGCACTGTTTGATGGATTGATAAAGAAAGTTTCTGTGTAATTTCCAGCTCAACATCTGCTTAATGGTTTCTAAGTGTTTGTGTAGTCTTATTTTGGTCTCTCTTCTTTCTTTCTTGGATCTTTTATAGAATTGATTTACTGTACTGGATTGAATAGTCTTCCTTTTTTCTATGTATTGTTTTTGCAAGGTGTGTTGTATTTATGAATTGTTTGATTGCCACCTGTATTTGCCATGAAATAGCCGTTGTAGCTTATTTGGCAATAAACACCAAACAAACTTCTTTCTTTCTTTCTCAGGCTGGTGTCCTCCATTCAAGCCATTATGGCATCCTCCGCCGGGTACATCATCGCCAGTTCTTGTAAAGATGTCATCCAGGACCAGTAAGTATTGGCTAAAGTTGTGTATTATGACTAGATATAGACCATTTCAAGGACGTAAACAACAACAAAGGAGTTAGAACGCTACTATGAATATCTGGCCATGAAGCATTTTCAGTCGATGCATTTTTATTAGAGAACTGTCAAAATAGAATGAATGGCGCATATTTTTAGAGTCTAGATAAAACAAAACAAATGTGATATGGGCAAAAACAATGAAAATAACGTAAGTAATGCTAATCATGCTAAAGTCACTATGAATGTTCAAGGAATAAAGACGTCACTTCCTTAAACCGAGGAATAGTCCTTGAAATGGTCTATACAACAGTTTGTTCCGGTCCTATAGTCTGATTGGACAAGGGACTTTCCAAGAGTTCTTTTATTTGGTATAACAGCACTGAGGCACTTCTCTGTTTGAATCTCTGCTTTAAGGCTGTGTATTGATACAGATTTCCTGATTCAATTAAATTCTGATTCACAAGATCTCAATTCGATTCAGCATTGATTCATATGAGTTTATTTCAGTTATAATGTCCCTTTTGCTTACATAGAACTTTTTCATCATTTTGGTCACAATAAATAAATAAATATAATTCATATATTATTTTTGTTACATATTTGTTGTTATATTGCATAATTTGCATAGGAACACATCTCATATCTCATAGCTGTCGTAGCCTTTGAATACGCCTGTGAATGCGCGCATAGTCATTTGGAGCATAATTTACCAGGCTCGCGTTCAACTGTACGCAGGCGCTGAGCGTTCGCGTCAGAATCAAGTTATACTTTGGGCTTTAGTCTTTGTGTTACTCAGTGACACGCATTAGTTGATACTTCTTTAGCTTTATTAGAGCTACTTACATTAGCAAAGCAAAAAATAGACAAAGTACAGTAATTGTCCATATTTTGTGTAATATATAAGTTACTCAATATTTAAATTTTATAAATCTTGTAAAAATATTGTGCTGTTAATAATGAAATTTTGTGTATTTTCTGGCATGTCCGGTTGATGTTACTCTAGCATTGTCTGTTTCTGTGCACACAACGTTTTAACTTTGGAGTTTGTTTGTTTTCCCTTGTACATTTGTCTCTGGCATCTCGCTCTATTTGTGTGTGTGTGTGTGTGTGTGTGTGTGTGTGTGTTGCATTAAGTATACAGCTGAGAATTCTCTGATTTGTGTGGAATTGTTCCCAGATGTGTAGGAGTGAGAAGTATTCCCTTCTCTTTTCTAAGAATGTGCTTTTCCTCCAATGCACACCTTGTGTCAGTGTAATCTAATTAGGCTCTTAACCTAATTAGTTTCTATCTGTAAATCCACTGTGGCACGCCAAGCCAGAGGGAAAGCAAGACTCTGGAAAAACTTGACAGTGACTTTCAGCTTTTATGACCACTTTAGTCAGCTGCTTTAGATTGTACTTTGAAGCTGCATCTAAAAACTCTGTTAAAACCCATTTGAAGTGTTCACACAGATGGTTTATGGAGAGTTATTGGCTCCACTTTAATTCTATTTGCCAGACTTAATTGAATCACCTATCTTATTTTTAACTGTTTATCTTGTGCTGCGATCCAAAGGCACACAAGTGAATTAATCAAATGGGTCAAAGCAATTATGTATCGTAACTGATTTAAGGCCAGTAAACTCAATTACTTGGTTTCTGTGTTGTGTTACATTAGTCAGGGATCAGAGCAGTTGCCATCATCCTAACTGAAATGGTACTCTCCACATTGGAGCAACTCCTTCAGTTAAACAAATAGCGCTAATCACACATGCATGAGAGATAAGACTTAAAACAAATTTTACTAGAGTTTAGCATTAACTCAAAAGAAAAATTCAAAGCGCACATTTAAATACTTGGGTACAATGCACATTTTTTAATCTAACTAAATGTTTAATCTATACTTTTCGATAATAAATTATTAAATATATTGCCTTATAAACAAAGGATACATGCAATACTGCCTAAGCATTCATCAAGATGAAGTTATCTTAGAATGCAGCATATTTTGCTCACTGCCGTAGAACTGGGGGAGTCTGCATATGGAAGGGACGTTGAAGAGCTGTCTGGTGCAGTCAAAACAACCTGGAGCTGAACACGCTCAAAACAGTGGAGATGGTAGTGGACTTAAGGAGCAAGACTGACCCTGCTCACCATTCTAAACAGCACTGTGGGAGCAGTGCCATCTCACAGGACCTGAAGTGGGAGACCCACATTGACTCCATTGTGAAAAAGACCAGCAGAGGTTGTACTTCCTTCGCCAGTTGAGGAAGTTCAACCTGTCAAATGAACTGCTTATACAGTTCTACTCAGCAGTCATTGAGTCTGTCTTCAGCACTTCAATAACTGTCTGGTTTGGTTCAGCTACAAAATCGGACATCAGAAGACAACAGAGGACAGTTCGGACTGCTGAGAGTATTATTGGTTGCCCCCTGCCCTCCCTTCAAGAACTGTACACTTCCAGAGTGAGAAAAAGGGCTGGAAAAATCCCTCTGAACCCCACATACCCAGCCCAATACCTTTTTGAACTGTTGCCTTCTGGACGGCGCTTCAGAGCTCTGAGCACCAGCAGTGGCGCAGATAGGATTTTTTAACTGGGGGGGACCAAGCTGTCAGCAAATGAGTTACTTTGCGTAATTTGGGCTAATGATTTGAAATCATGGATAAACAACAATGAACAAAGGTAAACAAAGGCCTACCTGATCATCACTAGCAATGTATGATCAGACTGTTATTTGACTAGTATGCCAATCACCCACCAAAACTTCATCGGGTCACTATGAAACTGGGGGGGTCATGTCCCCCCCGTCCCTAGTGCCATCTGCGCCCTTGAGCACCAGAACCGTCAGGTACAAGAACAGTTTTTTCACTCAGGCTATCTATCTCATGAACAGTTAAAACTGCCGAATTGAGCAATAATTATGTGCAATACACAGCTTACATTCCCTTGCACTATCTGTATATAATGGATTTGTATTTGTACATGTTTTTTTGTTTATTACTACTAATTGTGTATTTCTGTATATACTTCTGTTTTCTATTCACTTTTTATTTTTATTCTATTTTTGTTTTTATTATCTCTGTCTTGTTGTTGTATTTTCTGTGCACTGGAAGCTTCTGTCACCAAGATAAATTCCTTGTATGTGTAAGCATATTTGTCAATAAAGCTCATTCTGATTCTGAATTAAAAGATGCTATTTTTTTGTAATGATTAAGCATGCTGACAGTGCTCAGTGCATTGCATGTAGATACTATCAGTGAGTTAAATAATGAGGACGATTTATGGCGCAACTTTTCATAGTTTAAACATTGATTCTGTACAAGATAACCACATTCAACAATAAATGTCAATTTTAATCAAACTTTAAATTGACTGCTTTAAGCAATGTTCTCAGTATTATGCGTAGTCCAAAGGTTTATTTGTAAGGTGTTGTGGACAGTATTTTTATAGAGTCTGTTCCCGATTCTTTATGTTGGGGTTTCTGACAGAACAACGGATTGCTTTAATAAACTGTTGCAGAAGAAAAAACTGTTTAATGCAGTGAACTACATGTTGCACACCCACAATAATCTTACTTCTACGCACTTTTGAAGCACTCTGTTTACACTTAAGCACATCACTGAGATTGGGATGTGCATAAGCGTTGTTGTGCCCTAGATTGGAGCGTCTTTTATTACCTACTTTTGTGTGTGTGCGTGTGCGTGTGCGTGTGCGTGTGCGTGTGTGTGTGCGTGTGTGCGTTTATCAGTTTTCTTATTATAGGGTTTCCCTTAGCGTACACATATCCCCCAGAAATACATCCACTTATACGTTGAGTACACCCCTCACATTTTTGTAAATATTGTAAACATTTGTAAACATTTTCACTTAGGGGTGTACTCACTTTTGTTGCCAGCGGTTTAGACATTAATGGCTGTGTGTTTTTTGGCTGAATTATTTTGAGGGGACAGCAAATTTACACTGTTATACAAGCTGTACACTCACTACTTTACATTGCAGCAAAGTGTCATTTCCTCAGTGTTGTCACATGAAAAAAATTTATTGTGACTATAATTATAAATTTAGTCACCATTGGCGACAACCGTGTTCTGTGCATTCATATGTTCATATATATATATATATATATATATATATATATATATATATATATATATATATATATAAAAATCTTTTATCTCTTATATTTGTATAAATTATGAAAGGGGTGTGAACATTTATGAGACAAATAGGAATGCAAATTTATCATCACAACAATATACTGTATACTGTTTATTAAACCTCAGATTAATGGGTTATCAGCTGTCTTCCTTTTCTTTGGCTTTCTATCTTGTTTCTGAACAGCAATCTAAATCGAGCAATTTTGTTATTTGGTGACTAAAAACCGTCATTTAGGAGCCGATGGCTCCGAAGTCAATTTTGTTAGTCTGGAGCCCTGTATTTGTTTGGGATTTGAAAGTGCTTTTAAAGAAAAGTAGGTAAAGAAGCCTTATTTGTTGCTAGAAGTTACTCAGTACTGCCACAACCTAATCTGCATATTCACATGACTCATTTACATGTTCAGTGGCCTGTGACTTCCTCTGGCAGGATGTTTAACATCTTGTGTCATCTTGTGTGGGTGCTGCAGAGCGCATAATTGTTGGTCATTCCTACAAAAGTTAATATCAGTTGAACTTATATGACTTGTTGTTACTATCCCTTACACTTATTAGCATTTTCTTGATTTCTTGAGTGGTGGTAAGGGGATAATCAGCTGGGTACCCTCCATCAAAAGTGTTTCATTGATAAGCCCACAAAACATCCAGAGGGATCTATGGCACCATCTGGTATCCCAGATGTGCCCCCCCTCCGCTTTTACCCTTTTCTAAAGTCACCGTACAGCCCAAATCGGGTCCTTTCTCTTCAGTCAAAGCCAGATAATACTATGCTTGGCAGCCTGACAGTGACCTGGTGGCTTGCCGTAGGGCCATCCCTCGAACTCTCTCCTCTTTCAGCAGCCCGGTGGTTGATCTGGCCACAAAAACTCTGCAGCCCACCTGCACAGGCCTCAGATTTGTTCAAGATCAAGATCTCTGGTGGAAAGATAAGCTACTGGTCTAAAACCGCCTGCATCTTCCAGTCACGGGCTATGTCTAGCAGCCTTGAGCCCCTCCTTGTAGATGTAAGCTTTTGCCGTTTTCCTGCGGGTAGAAGGCGGTGGTATTGGAGAAGCCAGTTGTTTGGGGATGTAGGGGGTTGGCAACAGTTCTCCTGTGCTCCAGTCTTTGGGAAAGACTGGTTTTACAGCCGGTAAGGATGTGCCTTAGAGTTGCCATTTCTTTGGATAGCGGGCAGGATGGAACTAATTCTGCCTCCTTCCATCTCCCAAAGATCCTTCCAGGTCAGTTTGCAGTGTTCCAAGTTTTCCCATGATATCCACTGGCCTTGTTTAACCTGTGAGACTGCCCTTGTGCTTCGCATTCTTAGGACATATGGAGTGTTCTTATCCGTCTTGTATGGAACTCCATTTGGTCCTGGAGCTGAAGCTGTCCTTGCCTTCCTCACAACTCTGTCAACCTCACTCCATCTTTGAGGGCTGTCATCCAGCTGGTGTTCTGGTTGTGGGATGGGTGGCATATATGGAGGTATAACTCTCTGCTCATGTTTCTGATCGTTCAGGTGGTCTTCATGGTCCCCCTTCGCCATTTTAAGAGATCCATTGTTTTTCTTTTGTGAAGAGTCCTTTCACAAACCTAAAGAGATCCTGGTAGATAGATGTTCTTTCCCTCTCCTTCTTATGGTGAATTCTGAAGTTTTCTGCCCTCCACAGCATTACCAGGCAATCTTTCATTTTCTCTTGTAGGAGATTGATACACACTCCAATGTTGCTTTCCTCCACTGCTTCTTCAAGGCCCTTCTCTCTCTAACAAGGCATTGGATTTCTTGTTGCCCTCTAGAATTTAGAGAGGATATTGTTATTTCCTTCCTTGCTTCTTTTTTACCAAACCTTTCTAACCTTTCTTATAGATCAAGTCAATCAATCTTTACAGCTTCTTTTCTGTTGATCCTTGAAGCCCATCCAAAATTTGACTCGGGTATGTACTGACTTGTACTCTCACTTTTGTTGCTGGACTTTGGCCACTTCACTTGTGGTCTGTGGCCTTGAATCTTCTGCTCCGTAGCAGGCTGTGTTGAATTGGGTTCCAGATTTTGTGCTTTAATTAATCCCATCAGCCTTTGGGTTATTGGGGCTCAGCAGACTTTGAGATGTGTCCTGCTGCTGTACTTCACTCGACTGACTCAACCTTTCTCTTAAGAGATAATGGTCAGTGTGAGGTCCCAGCCTCAATTTCTTCATGCACTACATATGGCCTTGATGTATTCTTAAGCCTCTGAGAGATGTTATCTTGGAACACCCACAGTTGCATATTTGGAGCAGTTGTCCATCAGCCGATGTCTCTAGCGCTGTACCGATTATCTGATTCGTCGGCAAATGATGAAACTAATTCTGCCTCCTTCCATCTCCCATAGATCCTTCCAGGTCAGTTTGCGGTGTTCCACATTTTCCCATGTTGTCCATTGGCTCTGTTTAACTTGTGAGACTGCCCTTATACTTTACATTTACTTGACCAACAGTATCTCCATGCTTGAAAGATGGTTTTGCTTGTTCTACAGCCTCAGATGGTGTCTTGTCTATAGTGACCAGACATTAGAGTAAGGATAATTCGCTGAATACAATAACATATACATTTAATATTTTTATCTAAATGTAGATGGAAGTTATCATTGCTAATTGCTTGCTACTTTTTGAGAGTAATTTTCACTAGGATGTTTTCAAGTCACTAGATCTACTGCCACTCATTGCAATATTGAAAGCATTAACTAAATAGAATTGTAGACAGAATTTTCTGAACAAACCTCTTAAAAATATTATTAAAATTACCATGCAAATATGACTTTTCTGTTGGGAGCACATAAAGGGACCCATTTGTTAGTCAAATTTAAAGGCCATTCACAGCGATGGGAATTTGTATAGTTAATCTCACCTGCAGGTTTGGTTGAACTTCTTAGAAAGGTATTTAAATCTTCATTGAATTGTACTGGATACTTTGTATAGGAATCACAGCTCTGTCATTGTTTAAGGAGTTACTATTGATCGTGTTAGTTTTATTGATATTATATTTGCATTCACATTTGCTGCAACAGCAAGAGAAAAAAATCCACTGTTATGTTTCCACAACTTTTCAAAAGCAGACAAAAATAGAGAGCAGTGGATTACAACAGTCAGAAGAAATAAAGATGATAAATTTACTGTCACTCTCTCAGCAGCTGCATTTGAAACTCCATTGGAGTTGTTTTATTAATGCCAAGATAATATAACAAAGAGTGGTGAGATAAATGTACAATTAAACAATAACAAATTCTAAATTATACAAAGTTTTCCAATTTTCCCTGCAAGATTCAGGCAGAAATGCATCATTACAGTCTATTAAATAGATCTGTTGGGCCAAAAGGTGTGGATACCCTGATTTTGCCCCAAAGTAACAATCCTCATTCTTCTATCCCCACATTTCTCTCCCTCTTCTCTCTGTCCAGGCATTGGCTTACCAGCAGCTATATCCTCTTTGCGGTCCCTTACTTCGTATATGACATCTATGCCATGTTCCTGTGCTACTGGTACAAGCTTCAGGTCAAAGATCACGAGGAGGAAAGTGCAGCCAAACCGATGAGGTCAGCCATCAGCGGTTATCTGCGCCGGGAGTTCCTTATGGTCTTGCACCATGTCGTGATGGTTACCGTCTGTTTCCCAGTCTCTGTGGTGAGTGGGATGAAAATGTTTTTTTGTTATCACACACACACACATAAAGTACTAATATGAATATGGAGGCCCACAGTTTTTAGTGTAATACCAGTGCTTTGACTTCATGACTGTTTAAGTGATTTGATGGGATCATGCTCTGTGGGTGGCTTAAAGTGTAGCTGAGTCAAACTTGTGCTGAATGGGCCTGTGTACTTTCACCGTATCATTATGCTCTCCATCACTCTCCATCAGTAGCCATGGAGACTGTTGCTGGCGGCTCCAGTGCAGCAACCTGCCATTAGCTGGTGCTTCGGACTGATAAGCCTGGAGAAACTATGCAGCACGTTTCCTCTGAAGGAGACCTACTAAGTTTTCCTTTATCTAACATAAGCTGTCTTTCTTTCTTTCTTTCTTTCTATAGTTCTGGAGACAGGACAAAGGGGACTATTTTCAGGGTGTGATGTTCATGGCAGAACTAAGCACTCCATCTGTCTGTCTGGGAAAAATACTCATTCAGGTACTACACAACCACTTTCATTCACCCTTTTTTCTGTCTCTCTTTGCATCCAACTATCCATCTTGGTAGATTTCAAAGTTTACCTCGCTCTGTATTTTTCTTTTCTTGGTAGTATTTGCTATACAAGTTGGTCGCAGGCAAGGTCCAAAATGTATTTTTTGCCACACCTGCACTTGGCTAGTTAATTTAGAAAATGTAATAAATATTTATAATAGGCCATAACCTTATTATATAGCAATTCACAGAAGTATCGGCTGGACATATTAATTTGCCAATTATTGACCAAATTAAAACCATCTGCATATCGATTTTAAGCATGTGAATGCAATGGTTTATTTATAATAAATTAATAACACACTTTGTAAAAACTCTGAGGATTAATATGCATAATCAATAAATAATAATAGCAAAAATAGGCTATGTAGAATTGCATAATAATGTAATACTTCATTTAAATTTTTTCTCATTGTCACATTAATGCTTAAAAAGCATCATAAACGGATGTTTAAATTGAAACTAATTTCCTAATACAGGCATGTTGTTTTGAACTACAAAAACAGAAGTTCAATGTTTTAGAAGTTCAAAATAAGCTTTATTTCATATCAATCATCATTTTATAATTTTTTTTATCTTTAACTTTTTATCTTTTATTGTGGCTCTCTTTAAAATATTGTCCTTTTCAGCAGATCCAATCCATGTTCAATGGAAATTAAAAAAAAAAGCTTTTGTACCTCTCTGTATGTTTTTAAAGCATAATTCTTGAGTAAAACATTGATCTGATGACAAAACGTAATGGGCAAAATATCAGTATCGGGCTATAGTTTTGTTAAATGTATCATATCGGCCCAAATTTTTCATATAAGTGCATTCCTACTATTTATTGCCCTTCTTGCTTCTGAGGGATTTTTAATTGTTGGTCTATGTACTCATGCCACTGAAGACATTTGGATCGTCTCACTTTGGTTACATTGTGTTTCACTAGTTTTCAGCGGCTCTATTCATAAGCACTCTGTTTTTAGAAGGCTGTGTCAAGTTAAACATAGTTTGAAATGTTGAAAAACGAGTCTCGAGATACCTGCATTCTGTTGTGATCGGTGGAGCTGTCATTTAACGCAATAGTGCAGCGCATCATCTGTGAAAGGCAGTGCTGCCTGTTGCTCTCTTTGATGAGTTATGTTGCCAGTAAAGCTGTAGTGTTGACTGCCCCCTACTGCCACATCAAGGTGGTACATCAAGCTTAAATTGCTCTGATGGTAGGATCATTCCTTATTGTGGAATTAAGGTACAGATCGGGTGCATGATACATTTTTTAAACATGTTTTTTTTATATATATAATTAATCACTCTAATTTACTGTAAAGTGTTCAATTTACAGCCCTAAATAAATATTTTTCTCCTTATGACAGTGGGATTTTTAAGCTGTTTTTTTCCCCCTTGTGTATTAGGCACAACAATGCCACTGAGCATCACATATGAGCTAGTCTCAGTGTCTCATTAAATAAAAAGGTACTTAAAGAAGACACACGTGATATTGCTCCCCATGTTTTGGTGTTTTCATGCAAAGATGGATCACCACATGAAGTTCTGGAGATAATAAAACAATGGTATATTGTCCACTGATTTATATGCCTTTAAAAGATGTGCATATTGTAAAGGTGTAGTCACACTGCACTTCGTGCTCTTTTCACTTCCATTTATACACATCTGAACACAGGACACTGGAAACGCAAGCTCATTTAAAGACATTCTGCTGCACAAAAATTCACTTTTGGTGAACTCCCACCCGCCAAAGTCATATGGCGGGAAGACGTGTGACCAACAGAAGATCGAAACATCACACACTGACCTCACTGACCTATTTCAAAGCTGCGTGTTTTTGTTGTTGCAGGAAAGTGAGTAGATTTGGATATTTTAACCGTTTAATTTCATTTTATTAGAAATTAATTATTTATTACAACCAGAAGCCCTTAAGCTTGACATTATATCCTGTCTGTTGCAGTTTCCAAAATAATTTGGCATGCTCAGTGGCCATGGCTTCACAAATATTTTCTTTAGTCGACAGTTCACATGTCAATTTGAATTGCTTGTGAAACTTATATCAGCAATGGTCTATCACTCTTATATTTCGACTTAAACCATGTATTATGTTGTCATGTTTGGTGCTTGGCAAGTGTTAATTTTGGACCTTGGTTGCAGGGTAATCTTTGTCAGACTCACTTATCTTAAAATATTTGATTGCTTGAAAGCGCTCTTTTATTCACTTTATTTACTCTAACCACTCTCTCTTTCTCTCCTTTGTATACCTCTCCTTCACTCAAACTTAATTTAATAACTGGGGATTTTAAATCATGATTGTCAGCCTATTGTTCTGCCTATTAATACTTTTCTATCTGTTAAACACTCTCTCTACTTCCTGCTCTCTGCTTTGTTTCTTTGTCTCAGTACAAGCAACAACACACTCTCCTACATAAAGTCAATGGAGCTCTTATGCTGGTCACTTTCTTCATCTGCAGAGTTCTTCTCTTCCCCTACCTGTACTACGCATACGGCAGGTATGATCACTGATGTCTAACACTCTCAATCATTCAGTCTTCCTTTTCTCTTCCCTTTCTCTGCTGAGTCAAATTGCCTTGAATATTAACAAGGATGCTCAAATCTGGTGCAGCTTCTCCTGTCATTTAAATGTAAACATGCCTATTCCCCTCTAAGTCCCTCATTTGGACTTGATTCAAACATGACATTTTAATTTACACATTCCTCCTAAATGAATGTCATGACCAATAAAGACTGTGAGCATTGTTGTTTTGAATGGATCGTAATATCGGGACAATCTTTGTTGGTCTGGATGGCACGGTCTATCTTAAAATCACAGCACTGATGATTCATAAGATTGGTCATTTGATCATCATTGAACACTGTTGTCTTGTTCTTCATTGCAGGCAAACAACAACAGAGTTGATTTTGCTTGCATCAAAAAAATACTAGCCATTTAAATGTTTTAGAGAAGAAACTAGAACGTCTTATATTTTTATATTATTTAATTTACTGTTTTCATGACTTTTCTATATATATATATATATATATATATATATATATATATATCCCTCAAAAAGTCATGAAAAATCATTAATTTCTATTGTGAATATAATAAGATGTAGTTGCTGTGCTCTTAAGATCTCATTAGGTAGAAATTGCTATAATAGAAATTATCTATTCGTAAATCTTTTGTAAAAAATGTTTCAATTCCTTATTTGGTAATCCTCTGCGATTTTCATTGGTTAAAAGATGTGGGAACCTGGCCTGGAACAGTCCTTAAAATAAGTAGTCTTTACAAGTCATGGAAAAGTTATGGAAATGTAAAAATTTGTAAATACAATACATAGTAGTAAAACACTTATTCTTGAGATAAGGGACAAAACCAGTTTAAAATCCTAGTTTTTTTTTTTTACTAAATTAATTTGAACTGGATATTTATAGTCAAATGTCCCAGCCAACTAACCATTTAAGGGAATAGGTAAAAAAAAAAATGCAATTCAGAAAATTGACAGTTTTTCACTACATCATCTTCCTGTAATTTGTGCTAATTCTGTCAGACACACTAAAACGTACTATTTTAATTGTATCCATCCTTGAAGAGTGTTAAGTCGTTAATTATCTAATAATTGTGTTCAGTAAAGGAGTTTAGTGATTAAAATATGACATTTTATTTTCTGTTTTCACAGTATATTCGGATTCCATTTTCCAAGTGGCTTCTATAACCTAAACTAAAATGCCAAAACTATTACACAATTCTAACCAAAATGATCATAATGGGAATGACAGAGTTGACATGTTGAAGCTGTGACCACAGAGACTTTAACATTGTTTGTTTAAAATATATATAAAAACAATTATACAATTTTTTTTTACCAGACCACGTGTCCTACTGTTGCATCCACCATGAGTAGGAAGTGGAAAAGGGGTACTAGGAGTTATAGCTGACCATGATATCGTCCGATTTATTCAGGAATATAAAGAAATCTGATGGAGTTGACATAAACTGATAACAAACTTGAAACTTTTGAAGCAATTTTAAATGGAAAGAATACATTTATTTTATGTATTGTTCGATATCTTACAGATCTATACCTTTCTTTTGATATTTATATTTCATTTTTAAACACTTTGTATGCCAGTTTAACATTGTGACCTCTTACTGAGGACATGTTAAGTTACATGTGCTTCCAAGTGTAGAGCATGTATTTAATGTACATTTGTACACTAATATGTAAGATCATTTAAATCTATATTTCCAAATATTGGTACCTGATATACAAATGGAAATCCATTTAATATAAGTTTAAGAATAATATGAATGACTAGAAAAGTCACGGAAATTCAAAGGTGTGAAATCCCTGTTGCACTATCAAGCTCGGATGCTTTCATAGTTCAATTCATATGGTGAACATTAGGGTTTTGTATAAACAAAACATTTTTCTCATAGTTAATTCCTCTAAATCCTTGTTCATTGTGATCTAAGTATGTGTATATCTGTTTGCACTTGTATCACAGGTACGCATCCATCCCCTTCTACATGGTGCCACTGTCTGTGCCATGGCAGTGTAACGCAGGTGCATCTTTGCTCATGGCACCTCAGGTCTACTGGTTTTCCCTCATCTGCAGGGGCGCCTTCCGTCTTTTCACTGGAGCCTCACGACGCAGAAGACCCTCTAGTAGCACAGACTCTAAACCTAAAACCTCACTCCTGTCCCCGGCCAATGGATACAGCCCCAGAGAGGCTAACTCGCACTGAGAGAGGAGTAAAGATAGATAGAGGTGGTAGGCACAGTGTTGTTAGGTTTAGGCCTCAGTCAAAATAGGAAACTGAAGGCAGATGACTCATTATAAAGGGTGGATCTACCTATCGCCCAACACGCAAAGAGACCAACTACTTACCTTCATCTTCTCACTGAGAAAAAAAGCTAGGACTGCAGATCAAACAAACATATTGTTTTCTCCTTAACATGCAGATATTTAACAGATCATCAAAGAAGGTTGGGAATATGATCTGCTGCATTACAGGGTTTGTACATCATTTGTAGATTACCATTATCTTACAAGCTTTACAAAAACGAGACTTTCATGGACATCAACAGGAACAGTATTTAAAATGAGTGAAGGATGGGAAGGTTGATGGATCCCTCCTAGTTTGCTCTCCAAATCACTTTTTTTTTTTTTAATCTGTTTTACAGTTGTAGGAAGGATGTGGATAAGGGAACAGACATTTGTACATACGTTTTCATTAATGTCATGTATTTCAAAACTATTTTAATTTATTTTAGACTTATTGTAGAATCTGTTCATTTGTTTTTAATCATTGAGGTATATTCCTTATTACAGGTAGATTAGTTTGAATGCACAGTCTCACACTTGTCAGAAAGAGTGAAAATAGATGTGTTCTGTGGGTTAGACAAAGGTGCAAGTAAGGCCTTGTCCTAGCTCTCCAAATTCTCCCATTCTTTTCTTCTCTTTGTTATTGCTGATAACACAGATCAAAAAACAAGATGACAACTGCTGCTTCCGGACTGCTCTTAGTCATCTAGTTTGTTTGTGAATCAGCAGTTATAAAGGAGACATTTAAAGGATTTGGATGAGGCTGAGGTAATGCAGTAGCATATCTCTGCTGCAGTACTCCAGTCCTTTTAAGATCTAGGGTGGGGGACAACAATGACTGAGGTGCCTATTAAAACGATGCACTTGAAAACCAACATGAAGTTGCCAAGCCACTTGGACAGACCAGAGCCAATTGCTTTGTACTTTTCGTACAGTTTTATGTGAGGAATGCCAGTATAATGGCCCTTGATGGAGCTTTGCCCTGCAAGTATATCCACACGACAATACTGAGTTTATGCAACCTCTGAAACGATTTGTAAACTGCACACTGACAAGATGTTTCTTAACCGCTTTTCTGTGAGCGGCCAGCTTTCTTTCTGTCTGGATTTTTTTAACAGTTGGAGGTAAACCGATGGCATGTTATGTCACCAATAAGTCCTCAATTTGACAGTAAAAGTGTCACTGGTGTAACAGTGTTGTCTTGGAGCAGCACCTCCCCGGCATGGTGAGCTATTCCTTACTAAAATGCATACAAAGCTGTCGGTTTGATAAACAGTATTATTGGTTTCTCTGGAGGTGAGAGGACGTTCAAAGGCGTACGGTTGCACTGAATTATAACAAGGAGGGGTGCTAAACAAACATTTAAATCTATCAGTTGGTTTAAGACTTTAAAAGCGCCGAATAGACCGATCTTTTGGGATTCAATTGGAGTCTTATAATAGATTAGTCATGTTTGTATTACTCATTAGAACTGTTTTTATTTTGCCACAGCACATTTAGGCATCTATGTAGCCTTAGAAGTAATGCTTTCAACATGCTCCTTATTCAAAGTACTGCTGGTTTGTTTTACACTGGGGCATCACAACACTAACTCAGAGGAACAGCCTAGTGTTGGGCATGAATAGGGCCAGTATGTAGCCCTATATAGCAAACGATACTGGTTTTGGGACAAGTTAGGAATGACTGTATGTTCTGACTTTGTAATTATTCTTATTGTTAATTTATTCTGATAATTTATGCATTTTTGGCCAATGTGAATGCACATACGAATACACATGTAAATGTATTTCTGAGTGGGCTTCTGTTGCTGTAACTGCCTGAAGACAGTTCTGTAATTTTGATTCTCTCTGCTGAAATATACTCTGCTCTCTTCTGCTGTGCTCTGATGCTGCTTTTGACCTCCTTTTATACTGACACAAAGGCGCTGTCACCGTGTGTGGGTGGTTTACGAGGGCATTTATGCTATAAATGTGGTTAATGAGGACATTTCTAGTGTCCTCATAATTCAAATCACTTAAAAAACATACTAAACTATGTTTTTTGGAAAATGTAAAAACAGGATTCGGAGGGTTACTTTTTAAATGTATTCCACTACAGATTACAGATTACATGCTGTAAAATGTAATTTGTAACATTCCATTAGATTACTCAAGGCCAGTAACGCATTCTAAATACTTTGGATTACTTATTCAGCACTGGTAGATTTTTTTTACTTGTTTTGACTATTAAAAACTCTGCCAGTACAGTAAGACAAAATACACATGTTAAAAATACATTCTCTGAAAAAACTAAATATCTTATAAAGTGTTGTTTCTAAAACAAGATAAATCAAACTCATCTTGTTTTAAGGATTTTTAGATATTTTTACAGAAACACAATACAAAAATTATCAAAAAGAATATGATTTTTGTCCTAATATCAATGGTCTTACTAGAAAAAAGAAATTATGATCCAACTTGAATTTTCTTGATAAAAACAATATGATTGTGTCTGGTAACATGTGCATGTAAAATGGTTAGAAATAGCATTTTAGCTTAGCGTAAAGCTGACAATTAACACAATGTTTATTTCTATTTCTTCTGCTCCAAACTTACTTCAAACTTACTTCTCTGTCTGCTCGTATGAATGTAACGCATCATAAGAAAGTGTTTCACCGCTGTTCAGATGCACTTTGGATCACATCATTTATATGGATAAATGTTTTCCATCTGAAAGGACTAAAAATTAAATGAAACAAATGACAATAAAATGCAAAGTAATCTCTTCAGTAATCAAAATAGTTTTGAATGTAACTATAATCTAATTACCAATTATTTAAATTGTTACTGTAGTGGAATACAGTTACTTATTTTGTATTTTAAATATGTAATCCTGTTACATGTATTCCATTACTTTCCAACCCTGTGTAAAAATGCAGAAAGTTTTTGTGAGGGTCAGGTTTAGGGGATAAAGACCATAGTTTGTACAGTATAAAAATCATTATGTCTACGGAGTCCTCATAAGCATAGCTGCACCTGTGTGTGTGTGTGTGTGAGAGAGAGCGAGAAAGAGAGATAGAAAGGTAATTGCTCACACAATGAAAAATGTCTGAATGTGTGGGATAAGCTTTATTCCAAAATCTGCATTTCTATATTACATTTTAAGTAAGATCATTTTAGTTGTGTAAATGACCTGCCAAAGAGACATTTGCATCGGATAGTTTTAGCCACGGTTCTCTACCCTCAGGTCGAGACCCAAGACTCCACTAAACTAGAGCTACAGAAAGAAGAAAAAAACCATTTCGGTCAAACGGCTCCCCCTGGTGGCCATCGTATCTGTTGCTTTGTAAGATTGTGCATTAAATAAAGCTGAATTATATTAGTAGCTGAATGGGATCAAATAGTAACTATGACTCATTTTAGACAGTGTAAGTTTTTGAAGAACCGCACAGCTTGATTTTGGCCGGGATGTCTCACACACCTACCGAATATTGTGCTTGAGGTCTCGTTCTCTTCAGTCGGGGAGAGACGCTGTGCTGCTGCTGATTGGTTTCTCAATGTACAATATAATGACAAAATTACTATATATATATATATATATATATATATATATATATATATATATATATATATATATATATATATATCTCCCCTAAGCTAAAATGAGCCGCCGCATTATGCAGAACGGACAACAAAACGGCGCCGCGATATGCAGAAAAGGACAGCGAGTGCACAACCGTGTTCCCTGACGAAACTAAATGTATTTCAAGCAACATTTAAATCGCAAATATTATTAGATAGATTTTTCCAGGTATTATAGACCTCCTCATATTGAAAAATTATGATTTTTGAATGTATGTTCGGGAGACAAAACAGTCATGCTGCAGATAAAATTAGGCTTGCTTGAGAATTAAGTGTCATTTCAAGTTCAGGCTTTCGTGCGTGGACATGTTAAAAAGTCAATTGGTATTACTAGTAGCTGCAACATAATGTAT
Source organism: Moxostoma hubbsi (assembly GCA_032164185.1). Lineage (NCBI taxonomy): Eukaryota > Metazoa > Chordata > Actinopteri > Cypriniformes > Catostomidae > Moxostoma > Moxostoma hubbsi. The sequence goes on along the minus strand of JAVLUX010000024.1, from coordinate 29,414,121 downwards.
GATGACCAAAGGCACAGTGTGTCTTATTCATTGTGAAACTGTGTTTTCTTAATGGCATGAATCACACTGAAGGCCTCCACTTTTAATGCATGGTCAACCACTGGTACCTAGTATATACAGTAGCGAGAGAGAGAGAGAGAGAGAGAGAGAGATTGTATTTGGAAGGTTATTTGTTCCTTTTCTATTAACTACAATTTTTAATCATGAATATAATGTGGAGCACTTTTTTTTTATCATGTTGTTTAAAAAAATAAATAAAATAAAATAAAATTCATGTCCTACACTGTTTGTGTTGTTTTTTTTTTTTGTTTTTTTTTTTAAATCATGTCGTTTTTTATTTTTTTATGTCGTTCACTGTTTGTGATGTTTTTGTTAAAAAAAATGTGTCAGAACGTATGAAAACCAAATCTACCTACGGGTATAAATATTACATTAAATACAGTCATTACATTATTATGACGCTGACATGTTTAAACAATTGAATGTCGTCATTAATCGAATCAATGAGTGTCAATGAGAATCAGAAATGAACCCTGTGCCAACCGACCCCTGTCTCCTCCACTGGTGTGTGAGTGGCAGAATGAGGGAGTGGTCTGATCCGCCACCGGGAAACGAGATGCTCGATGCAGCGTCCGCCGAATGAAGTCACGCTGTCTCAAGACCGCAATGGCTATGGGTCTAACGTCGAAAAAATCGTCTTCTAGAAACATCGCCGCGGAGCGCAAGAATCTCATCACCGTATGCAGGTAGCGTTATTAAATGATCCATACCGTGCAGCGCGTTTGAAGCGCTCTGCATGCTCTGTACTCGCGCTGTTTAAAATCAGCGTGTTATGACAGTCAGCTCTAAGGGGCCGTTCAGACCGAACGCGTTCTTGCACACAAAAGAACGTTGACGCGGCGCAACGAATTGAACAAAACGCAGGTGTCTCGAGATGCGTTTTCAAAAGTTGAAGTTCTTTTTAAAACAGCGTCTAAAAAAAACGTAACGGCGAAATATGTTTGTTTACTGTAGCGCGCGTTTTCATAGAAAGACAATTGAAAACGGGGCGAACGAACGCAAAAACGCTTTCGGTGTTAACGGCCTCCTACATCATGTCATTGAACAAGGGTATAAATGTATAGCTTATATTTAGCATTTCCTTGTTATACATGTCTCAAGTCTATCAGCATCATATAGTCTTCTGAAAAATCGTTTCTTCGTGATTTTTAATGCATATACGAGAGCTAAAGTGACACAGGGAGCAACTGACACAAATAGCTACACAATTGATTTCACCTTCAGTCTCTCTCTCTCTCTCTCTCTCTCTCTCTCTCTCTCTCTCTCTCTGGTGTGCAGCGATATGCTCTCATGCAATCGATTTAGTCAAGATAAGGTTTTTATTTTATGATATTAGCTTACCTAGCACAAAGGTAATAGGATAAAGCGAATTGTATTATTAAAACTTTAGCGATGGGGTCCATATTGAAGGAGAGGCCCTTTAAGGATGCTCGTCCCTCATTCCAGCGGAAGAGAAGGAGCCTATGACGTCATTGCATCCTTCTGACCATTTACACATAAACTCACATTTTCTAGCCAGAAACCCATTTAAATAGACCTCAAAACTATTTCTTAGGTCGCAGGTCTTTTTGATCTTTTTTTGCCTTTGATGATTGATTTTTTTTATTTTTTTTATTTTGTAATACCCCTGACACTTTTTTTCTTGCTATCCTTTCCTTCCTCTATGTTTTATTGTAGCCTAATTGATATTTACTCTGTTTATACTTTATAATTACAAAAACGTTATATGTATGTATATATATGTATATATATATATATATATATATATATATATATATATATATATATATATATATATATATGTGCTAAAACTAAGGCGTATTGGTACCTAAACCTTCATAGAGCATTTTAAAAAAAAGTGTGAATTAAAGTTGAACGAATGAGACTGAAACTGAGTCTGAAAGTCACTTCCAGATCAGAAGGGCTACTAAGACATGCGACTTAGGCTAGGACCTATGTAGCAATACATTATAATCTGTAAAGTATGTGCATTCATTTTTATTAGTAATATTTTATTGATCATCCATTCACCATGTATCAGTAATATAAATTTGATTCACATTATTCATTATTCATTCAGTATGCCAATGAAGTCATTGGTGTTCCTGTAGCTAAAAGTCTGATATAAGGTATAGATTGAATCCACTCTAAGTCGCATTAGATAAAAGTGTCTGCCAAATGCATGCAAATGTGAATGTAAGTTTACTTAGCCAAACCGCCGTTTTAAGTAGTTTTAGGAAATACTACAATTATTTACAGGTGCTTCAAGAATTCATCAAATCATTTAATAACCAAAAAAGCTAGGTTATTCTATTTTGCCAGCCCATTATATGCAGATTCATATTATAAAGTTCTTGATGTTAAGGCACACCATTGCATATATAGATTAGAGCGTCTCAGCCCTATACCACGCAATACACAATATATATATTTACCATTATACACAGTATGCATGTACTTTGTCCCAGCACCCTGTGCAACGTGCATCGGTGAGTTTTGGCAAACCATATGGGACGCACAGAATTTCATCGCAACGTTCTGTACCAGATCTGCACCAGATCTGCACTTAACTAGTTGGTTAGTACAGCAAAGAACGTGGGTGTTGAATAATTGATGGTGTTTGGGGGTGCCCCATGCATACTGTAGGCTATGTACAGTTGCTGAATGGACATAGAACATTGTCACTCTTGTTTGAACAGCAGCACCATTGTTTTGTCATAATGGAAATGCTGTCAAAGAGATGATTGTGAGGTGGTAAGCTGTTGTGACATCATCACCTCCATCTTCCCCATCTGTTTGCCTCCAGTAAACAAGAAAATGGCTTGTATTAAAGGGATAGTTCACCAAAAAAGCTAATTTATCAACTTCATGTTGTCCCAAACCTGTATAACATCCTTTTTTTTCCATAGAACACAAAAGGAGATGTCAGGCAGAGTGTTAGCTTGAGTCACCATTTACTTTCATTGAATGGAAAAAAGGTGCAATGAAAGTAAATGGTGAATAAGGCTAACATACCTAACATTTACTTTGTTTACATTTACTTTCTACACTGAGGAAATTAATTCATATTGGTTTTTGAACATGAGAATGGCTAAATCATGACATTTTTGGGCGAATTACCGCTTTAAGAGAAAACCCAAATAATTCCAGGAAACATAAAAAAAAGTATATTTGCTCTCAATATTTTGATTTCTGGATGGAGAATAAGAAGAAAAAATACTTCAGTAATGTCAGCACATTTATTAAGCATACAGCACCATGGTCAGAACCAAACTTTTCCAGGTTCTACTATCTGAATGGTATAATGTTGACACTGTTAAACACATAACACATACTATGCTAATGCATTGTGTGAAAAAATGAACAAGAAAGAATGACAAAAATTGACTTCAGACCTCACACATTATTATAAACACAAAGACACTTTTGTTGAAAAAGGCAAGGAACTTTTTTCTGCTACCCACATCCCTTGTTTGGCCATGCCAGATCTGTCAAAACATTTAAAGACTAGTTACACAGGACAAAGAACTTGACAAGAAAAAAATAAAGAATTCCAATTGAAATTAAATAATGGATGCTAGCAATGAAACCTCAAACAATGCCATTATTAAATTGGATTGTAAGCATAGATATTAGCTCAGATTACTTTGTGCTCTCAAGGACACGTTGCGTCATGTAGCTAAAACCTCTCGTGTCTCTGTCAGGTGTGTGTAGTTCTCTGGTATGTTAAGATCAGGAGACCATTACATTTTATTTCCTTCACTCTTAATCATTAAACCCACATCCCCATTGTCATGTCTCTCGGTCCATGTTCCACTTGAAATTTCCCCATTATAGTGGGAATGCTACTGTGGCATCATGCTAGCAATTAAGAAGATCCAACACTTAATCACAGATGCCAGTTTGCACTTTTGAATGGTCAAGGACATATTTGAATTTGGCCCCTAAGTTACAATGGGGCAGTGTGGTCTTCATGTTTGAAGATCTAAGCCCAAAGAGATCTTGGAGGTGGATTAGATCTTAGTTTAAGACTATGCCTATCCAGTCAATATATTTATCTCGAGCATCTTTTGCTAACACTGAGAGCTGTTGACATTTAGGAGAAGGGTTCTGACCAACAGAAACATTGTTAGTTTCACATTATATGCTCACTCGCTAATAACCCCCACCCACGTCTTATCTCAAAGATGAGTTCATTCTTTGCTAAGATAAAAAGCATTAGTGATGTTGCATTTCAACTGCCTCTTTTACAATGGTTACACACATACTGTCGGGATCACTGACATAATATAACTACAGACAGTCAGACAATTTACACGCACATAACTCAATTTCAGTTTTCCAGTTTTAAATCTCAGACTAAACAAATGTCAGTTTCAGAGGGACTAAGTAAATACCACAACATTTTAATTAAAAGGGTACTCAAGATGTTTGATGGTTGGTCTTCTCTTGCATATAGGCCACCATCATTGGATTAAATTCCTGTAGTTCTCTTGGTCTTGTAGCTGGTAGAGCATGTTGCTAGTAAAACCAACATCATGGGTTTGATACCCAGGATATACAAACTAATAAATGTATACTGTACATAAATGTGTTGTTTTTGTTACCAGGGCAAGAGCACAGTACTTATGACAATGAGATATTAATGTAGATCTATAACAGTATGACAAGAGCATCATCATAGAGAGGGCAAGTTTAAGGGGTTTGGAAGGAAGTGTAAAATAGGGCATGATGACTGCCTTCCTGGTCAAAGTCGAGAGGGAAGAGTTCCAGCGGTCAAGGAAAGTCTCTTGTTGAAGTTCCCATGTTTGGACTTGCCAAATTTGCACATCTCTTTGAGAAAGAGCTCCAGACATCTGAAGATAGCAACTTAAATGTGTGGACTCCAGTGATTCAAGAATTCTGCAAGGATGAGCATTTGAATTCAGTGTCAGTCTTCGTATCAGCAGAATCAACAGCTTTTGTTTTGTGTCTGACTTTTTGATCTGAAATGATATACAGTGAAATGATGAAAGTACATTAACAGACACTTAAAAAAAACCAATAGCAGTTATTTTACTGTTTTTAAAAAAGAGGCAATTAGGTTTCAATTAACTGCTTATTTTCTTAGTAACTTCAGATCATTCTCCATTTTCAAGATGCACCTCTTTGGCCATCTGATTCACATTTACAAAGTCACATTTATTTGACCAAAAATGTCTTCGTGCCAACTCAGTTGCCTCTGATTTGTTCTTCTAGAATCAGCTTCAAATTCTGTTGTAGATCTGAGGAGGTCTTACTGAGAGCACTCACACTGAATTTCACAGAAGGTTCCTTGAGTGTCGCCTACCTCAGCCAACACCAAACCATTTTATCACTTGCTCAGCTTCTCAGTCAACATGTACCTTATCCATTTAACAATCCTACCTATAATTTATAAATCAATGTGGACAATCAATTCAATTGGACATTGTGAGCAACAAAAAGGCACAGTTTCTCAATTTCTAGTTAGTAAGAAAGGCTTGAATTTCCAATCTGCAGTCAGTCTGGGGATGTTTTTGCCTAGTGACTGATTGGGTGAATGCGTGGGAAAGCTTATACAGAATTAGCAGATTCTGCCTATCCTGCCTACAAGAAGGGCGAGGGAAAGATGAATATTAGAAAGTTCAAAATAGAGGGAGGGAATTGCAAAACAAAAGAATGATTGGTCAAGCTAGGGAGAGGAGAGCTTGTATAGGCGATGGGAATGATCGATTGAGAGAAGGACCAAGATATTAGAAAAACGATGAGAAAGTGTAACAAAGAAAGTCTAGACTTCGAATCAGTAGTCTGTAAGCTTTAAATGCTGAACACAATCCAAAACAGAATTAGATGTTACCTGGAGAGGTCATAGAGAGGAGGCAAAGTGTGCCTGGAAGTGTATTGAAAAAACCCAAAGATCTTAAGTGTGAGTGGTATGAAGTAATATTTTATAGAAGGGTATGGCTTTATGGCATGTTTTCAAAGTGGGATAGACCAAGAACATAAAAGCCATTTGTTATGTGGGTGCACATTTGTTTTTCAGTGTCAAATCGTACCAAGTGTGTCTTGCTGCCATATTCCTTCATTAGCATTTCAGACATGCCCTCGCCCTGCTGGTCATTAGAAACTTCCTTTATTTTAGCATGAGAGGACCTTCCACTTTATATTTTAAATATATGTAACTCGATTTAAAATGGTCAAACATTGCTCTATTGTTGTGCCATGGCCTGTCGTGGTGTGATATAAATTAATTGGCTTGATTTATCACAATCAGAATGGTGATGGGAGTGTTCCTACCTGCACACGACTAGCATTGCTCTTAGGGCGTGGAATTGCCCTTAAGGAAAACACCTCTTGTTCAGCCATAGAGCCATGGAGAAAATCAAGACTCAAGAATGTTTATGCTGTTCTAATCATACAAGATTAATTGGATTGTTGTTACAATGCCACCTTACAATATCGCCTGGGATACAACCCTAGACTTTGCTCTTTGCAAAAGTGATATCTTGCTATATCTGGCTCTGACCAAATTACACAACAATGATACAGACACAATCAAACAATTGCAGGTGACTAAACCGTCATGCCTATATCAGTAAACCATGTATAACTTGGAAAGTAGTTAGAAATATTATTACTACAAATTGTACATAGTCCAAAGCCATACTTGACTACACAGTGAAAGATGGGGCAAAACAATCATCCTTTGGAGGCACATTAGCTGAATTAATTAGTTACTAACCTGATTCCTGGATGTATTCCCGAGCCATGACATTTTTGGACAAAAAAGTATCAAAATTATCACTGTGTAGTTGGACGATACAATAAATAAACTCCACAGAAGGTATGCTGTGATGATGGTGTTTCATCCACAGCTGTTGGTGACATTTGACTATGTTTATTGACTTTGTTTTCTCCATGCTGAACGAGTTGAAACTATCCCTCCCCACAGAACCCTTCCCCAAAGATTTGGTCTTACTCCCCTTTAAAGTGTCTTCCTCTTGGGCATAAATGCCTTTCGGAAGGACGTAGCCTTGGTGCCTCGGCTGAAGGACGCGCCACCCATGGAGATCTTTGTCTTGCCACTGGTGATAGTGGATGAGCCCAGGGATGTTGTGCTCTTCCCACGGGAGATTGAGGAGTTTCCCATCATGAGCTTTGTCTTGTCTCTCTTGATAGATGTGCTCCCCAGGTTGAGGGCCGTCTTGCCCTCTGTGAAACTGGTGTTACCCATAGTGGAATGGAAGGTCGTGGTGGAGAAGATCCTGGAGGTCTCCTCCAGCCAGTCTAGAAGACCTGGAGAACGTTCAGAGTTAAATATTCTCTACTCTGTCTCCCTTGGGAAGTTCTTATCCTCCTGGATCTACAGGATAAATTTTTGATGGCTCATCACATGTTCTGGCAGCCACACATCCCAATGCACACAGACAGTGCCTGGCTGGGTGTGAAGGTCCAATCGGCTAGTGTCGGGATGGAACCAGAATGCTAAACATGTTGAGAGAAACCCCCATGCTGCAGCATAATGCCCTTGTTGAACAGTGTAATGTGGGCTCTGCAAGGCCACATACCTCCCCTGTGTGCCGTGAATGGACAGAGGCTGCCGTAGGAGGCCTTAGTTCTATCTGGGGGCAGAGGAGACAGTAGACTGCATTGTCCAATCGCTAAAGCAAGGCCGTGGAACACACTGAAGAACACATTGTTGAGCGACACAATCGGTGGTGACATCACTTAGGTTTCTGGCATTGTGCCTCCCTAGAACTGCTCTCTTGTGTCTTGAGTTACACTGTACATGGCTGCTGGAAAAGGTGTAATGTTGACTGTGCCCAAAACTAACTGCTGAGACTCAAGGGAGTGGTCTACTTGTATACATATGCCAGACCTCCAAAGATAACATATTGGCTTTATTTATTCAGTTATTCAATTCGTAGGCCACGTCCACACCCATGTAGGAGTCAAAACTAAGTAACAAACTATGCGGCATTGGAGATAATTTTCAAATGACTCTTTTTGATGGAGAATACTGTGTTCTAGCGTGGATAAGAGGCATAAATGTAGCGGAATTAATGTGTTTTTCAATTAAAACATATTAGAATGGACTTGGCCTTAGCTTGTATGTGTCGTCAAATTAGTTATCACTGAAGCCTATTGTTTTGTTGTCCAATTGTGAAAATGAGAACATTTCTGGAGAAAACTTACAAATGATTTTTGAAATATATTGTTATTTTCAATTCTTGAGACACTTGCTGGTTTTTCATCATTGGTTAAGCAATATGCCTTAGAAATAACACAAAGAATGTTAGAAACTATTTCACAGTCCATTTATTAACAATTATAGTTTAATACTTTTTTATATTGGTTAACTTATCCAACATTAACATAAGATTAAGAGAAAAAATATGAGCAATGACCATTTTAATTTTAAGGCAATGGATGACTTTATGACTTGTGACTTGGTTAGTACAGCTTGTTTAAATCTCAACTAACTCAACTCAAACTGAATTCTCCCTGCATTCCCACAATCTGGATCCTTTTCCAACTAATACCCTTCTGCATGTGAACAACAGCTGTGGCGACAGACCATGCCACAAACACCCTCACACACATACATGCATACTCTCTACATGGTCATTAAATGAAAACCATATTCAGTGATTTTGGAACATTTTCTCTTAGATGCATCAATTATGTTATAATAAACTTATCAGTTGTATTCCATTTCTGCAAGAAAGATGTTATCCTTCGTTCCAAGCTAATTTTAGGTACACTTACACTTAATTCTGCCTCTTGAATGTATTTCTGCTGTTCTTGAGCAAACTGGCAAACACTTGCATTTCACAAGACAACAAACCTGCTTGAACACTCTTCTACAAAGTCAATCATTGTTTACAAACTCTCTGGGGTATTACTTGTGTCTAAGTCACAGATGAAAATCCCAATAGAGATTCCATTGAGTTTCCTTGCCTCTTTTGAGGGATGTCTTAACTACAGTCACAGATTTCTCTCCTTGATTTAAAGTGGCCTTGCTCAAAGAACTAGTGGTCTCCCCGTGAGTGATTGTAGTTGTACCCACCACAAACTTAGTCTCGCCCTTCCTCAGTTTAGTCTTGCTCCTCGAAACAACCGTCTTCCCCCATGAGATGGCCTTCTTGCTTTTCATCATTTTTGTAACGCAGGTCTTTCTCAATAAAAGAAACACCTTTCTCTTTGAGTCCTCCTCTAGCCTCTCTGGCTGTATATCTGTTGTATTGTCCTTTTCAGTGGTCTTTCTTGATCTTGAAGTCTCAGTGTCAACGTTTGTGGTTCTCCTTTCCATCTACTTGGTCCGGCGCTTAGGCATGAGGGCCTTGCGGAACGAGGTTGTAGTTTTGCCTCGGCTGAAGCTAGCTTTGCCCAGGGAGATGGTAGTCTTGCCTCTGGTGACAGTGGAATCACCCATAGAGGTGGTGGTAACCCCACGAGTGATAGAGGACTTGCCCATGATGATGGAAGTCTTGCCCCGAGCTATTGAAGAACCTCCCAAGGACAGGGCAGTCTTCCCTTCTGTAAAACTGGTGTTCCCCATGAAGGCATGTAGGGCGTCAGGTCTTTGCGACTCTCAATTCTCTTCTTGTTTTCTCTCCTTTTAGTGTGGCTTTGCATGCCAGAGCCTTGCAGGTTTGAGTGCACTAGGATGTTTGCGGGTCACAGAATCTGTACAGATTCAGGACAGCCCTTAATAGATCACACCACCATTTGAGTGAGTGGGTGGGTGGAGAAAATGAGTGAGTGTCAGGATATGGGGGAGATTTGCTCACTATACTGTTGCTCTTTAAAAAAAAACCCATTGGAACCCAAGCGAGAGGACAAAGGTCGCCATGCCGACAAGTAGCATTTCGCTGTTGGCTGGGGCACAAGGACTCCAATTGTGATTGCAAGATGGTAACGTGAATATGGTATCAAAAGGCCATTGTTTTGCACACAGGACAATTGGGATTGACCTCAGCAGTCCACTGTGGCACCATTCCCAAAAACTCCTGTCTTTACATCAGTCAGAATGGCAGGATTGAGCTGGGCCTACACTGATGCTAGTGCCTGTGTAATACTGTTCATGCTGTTAGCAAAGTGTGGTGAACCATCACTGCCTGGAGAATTTGTTATGTAGCATTATAGAACTGGAATTTTACTCTCTGGATTTAATTTTCTTTCTGTATTTCACTTTTCATCTTTATTTCTAAGGTTCTCTGTAAAGACTTTATTGGAAAAGTACACTGCGGAGCCCATTGATGACTCTTCAGAGGAGTTTATTAACTTTGCTGCAATTTTGGAGCACATCCTCAGTCACCGCTTTAAAGGTAGGACAGTGCATTCACTCACACAGATTTATACCTGCTGAAAAAAAAACTTAAACCAGCCTAAGGTTGTTAGCTAGTCTCCCAGCCTGGCCAAGCTGCTTAGTCTCAGATGGGGAGACCAGCTGGCCGACCTGCAAAACCAGCTAGCTACATGGCTGGAAGACCAGCTAGACCAATCAGTCCAGCTTGGCAAGGCTGAGAGACCAGTTAAACCAGCTTAAACCAGCTAGTACACGCAAACCATTGTTGGCTGGTTCAAGATGATTGTTTTTCCCAGCAGGGATTCAAATTTGAAATGTACATTCTTTTTTACTATCAATGCCCTCTGTATATAAAGTAGACATATAATGAATTGTGTGGTGACTTTTTTTTTTTATCAGGTCCAGGTGGTTGGTTTAGTTCAGATGGCCAAAGGAGTTTCTGGGATTATATCCGTCTGGCTTGCAGTAAAGTCCACAACAACTGCATCAGTAGCATTGAGAGCATAGAGAACATTAGTACATCACGAGCAAAGGCAAGACTCTTTCAGCCTTTTAATCTCTACCTCAGGCACTCTATTATTTCGAGTTTCTCCTTCTGTTCATATTTCCTCTCTCTTGCCTAGACTGTTGCCAAATCAGTGCACTCTCTCTTTATTCACTGTATTGCCCTACTGAAAAAATATAGAACCAGACAAATATGGTTTGCTGGTTTTAGCTGATTTAATCTGGCGTAGCTGTTCTCACAGAACAATCAACCTGTGTTTAAGATGTCAGCCAGCTGCTGCCCAAAACCCTTCTAAAGACAGCAAAAGAGACCATCTTAACCAGCTTAGCCAGACTGGGAGACCAGCCATACACCTTAAACTGTTTGAAGCTATTCCTGCAGGGGGCTTTTTGTTGTATGCATTTTCTGTTTAATCTGTTACTGTTTATTCTCTCATTGTCCTTCTACAGGGACGAGCCTGGATTCGTGTGGCTTTGATGGAGAAGCGTCTGTCTGAATATGTAGCCATAGCATTAAGAGACACTCGAACCACCAGGTCACAACTCTGCACATTAGGGCTGCAACTAACGATTATTTTGATAATTGATTAATCTAACGATTATTCGACTATACGCATATTATTGCAAAGATTAATCATTAGCACTTAACTGATTATTCAGCTTGTGGCCCTACTTAAAAGGTTGGATTAAATGTGCTTACTAACAATAAAGAGAAAATAAATCTCTAAATGTAATTCAGTAAAGAAATTCATCTAAAAAAATCCATTGTTATCAAGTTTTTTCTCTTGTTTTCCATTTAAAATTGTCTAAAAAACAAAATGGATTTACTTGAGAAGCAAAATATAAGATATTTAGACTTGCTTTAAGAGAATGCATCTTAAATATACAGTAAGTGTATTTTGTATACAAGTGTATTTTTTCATTTGGTTATAATTCTGCGAGTGCAGTAAAGATGAAATATACTTATATTCAAGATCTGTTCTCTAAAAGCAAATATCTTATGCTGCTGCTCAGGTTAATGCATATTTTTTTTAAAGCTTTTGTATTATTATATTCATTATATTATAAAGGAAAATATTATATTCAACATTCTCAGTAAACAATTTTTTTTTCTGCAGTATAGCTGCTAAAGAAAATATCTGTTGTTTTAAAGGAGTTGTATATATTTATATTGGAAAACAAGCCAAAACAAAAACAAATCAAAAATCTATTTTGTTGCAGTGTATAATGGGGCAAAGACTACCTCTCTCACCTTTATGTTCACTTCAATCCATCTGTCTTCAATCCAACAAACTCTCTCTTATTAATAAAACTGCATATTGCCTAACCCTAACCCTTCTTCACAAAAAGAAATGCACAGTGACATATATTATGATTCAATAAGTCGCGAGCCATCACGTTATAATCTAGCTGCATTAAGTGCACGCTCAAGGGACAAGATTAAGATTCAACTTTGTCATTGTGCAGAGTACCGGTACAGAGCCAATGAAATGCAGTTGTTTTCACATATCCCAACTAAGCTGGGGTCAGAGTGCAGGGTCAGCCATGAAAAAGCACCCCTGGAACAGATGGTATCTTGGCGGTGCTGGGGCTTGAACCCCCAACCTTTCAGTCAGTAACCCAGAGCCTTAACCGCTGAGCCACCACTGGCCCAAGCGTCCCCCTGACATAGTGTGCTTCAGCCGGGTGCAGTTTCAATCACTCCCCCTTAGATCGGGACATTCGCACAACTCATAGAAGAGGCGCTGACCACACAGAGAAATGCCAGTTTTGGAGTTTGTAGTTATTAACATGATCAGCTTCTGTATTATTTGAACTTTAATAAAGCTATAACGCATTAAATATAACTGCATTGAAGATGTAACTCCTGGGTGTTTCCTTTAAAGAGCTCTGGCTCCGCATAGTCTACTACGAGAGTGCTTCTGTATTTACTTTATATTTTTGCATTATAATTCCCCTCATACTTTGTTTAGAATCTGGAATGTGAGCTGTGTAATTCTTCCTCTCCTCAGTCTTGCCCGGACTGCAGTGCTGCTCTCGCACGCCATCTTTACAGTTATGATCCCATTTTACGTTCGATGAGATCTAGACGTTTACGTTCGAATAGATATGACTATTCGACAACAAATACCTTTGTAGACAATTTTGTTTTGTCGACGTTGTCGATAATGTCGACTACAAATTTCAGCCCTACTGCACATACATATATCTAATGTAACTTAAAGTTGTCGTTATCACCTCAAGGCAATTTAATGGATTTGTAAATGTATATTTGCACTGCAGGAGATTTTATGATGATGGCGCTATTATGCTAAGGGAGGAAGCTACCGTTCTGACTGGGATGCTAATTGGACTCAGTGCTATTGACTTCAGGTGAAAACACTGTATTCATGACAACTCGTGAATTATGTTTACTCATTGAAATACTCATTGAAAGATGTAATAATTATTTAGTTTCTTTCAAACTGTTTCTAAAATGTAAAGCTTCAAACAAACTGAAAAATTGTATGTTAATTCCCACTATGATAGGCCCAGCCAGGCATGTGTGAGTGTCTCTATAGCCATTTTTGGTGCAAATTGGAACGTTTTGCCACTAACTTACATTCTCTCTCTTTCTCTCTGTTCTACCATTAGTTTTTGTCTGAAAGGAGAGGTTTTGGACGGAAAGACTCCAGCAGTGATCGACTACACACCTTACCTGAAGTTCACCCAGAGGTGAGCAGAGAATTTTAATTGGCTGACTCTTTAAAATATCACTAGACATGGCCTAATTATGAACTATAAATATATATGCAAAATACTCTCACCTGTTTAGAGGTTAATGTCATTTATAATTTAAAGTTACAGTGCAATAACTAAAGTTTGTGCTAGTGTCAGTGGATACAGGATGTTATTGGAACCAAGCTACGTTATTGCCACTACAACACACACTTATTATCTTAATCTGCTAATGATGTGCCCCCTACAGCTATGACTACCTGAGTGATGAAGAGGACTGCCGCAGTGTGGACAGCAGTGCCAGTGATGAGAGTGTAGCTGAACATCCCTACATTCCTCTGGTCACAGATGAAGAGACCTGGAGCAACAAGTGCCGAAAGATGGAGCAAAGGTTCAAGATCGTCTATGCACAAAAGGTTCAAATTATGAGTTTTCGACTTACAGGCACTGGGGTATTTGAAAAAGAACAACATTTTGGTGCTGGTGGTGACCCCACCTGGATTCTTAACTAGCTTAAACAGCAAGTTAACCAGCATGCTCTTTCTGGTGAAGCTGGTTGACACCAAAGTTTTGGTGGAGAATAGCATAACCATGCTGGTCCACCAGGTAGAGCAGCACTATTAGGCATAAACTATCATGGAAATTCATGCTGGCATAGATATTTTCATTTTTTGACCTTTGATTTTGATGCAGAAATAGTGCAAACATATTCTGATGTGTGTATGTGTAATTGTTTTCAGGGTTATTTAGAGGAATTGGTGCGCTTGAGGGAGTCCCAGCTGAAAAATGTAGAAACTGAGAACAAGAGGCTAGATGCTAAACTAGAAGAACTGCGGATTCAGAGCCAGCAAGAGAGGCAGGAACTGGAGGCCATTATACTGGAGCTACAAGCACAACTGTACACACACACACACACGTACACACACTACATAAGACATTGTGTGTTTGCACAAACAGGAATTCTCTAATGGCTTTATTCTGGTATGTTTTGTAGCACTGCCATAATTCCCTCTCATTTGGTAAAAGGCCTGTCTATTCCACTCATCAACCAATGGTCAACTGCACAAGCCGCAAATAAACAAGGAAACGTAAAGGTGTTCCGTCGGTAAGCATTGTTTGCTTGTGGGTGTGAAAAATGTGTGAGGTGCTCCTTAGCAAGAACCACAATTTTATTATTTGTGGTTAGAGATTTGAACAAACCCCTAACCACTGAATATTTAGGCAGAGACCTTTCGAAGTAATCAGACTCTTTCAATGCAATCAGACTTTTTCAAAGCGATAAGACAATTTTTGCAATGTGGGCAATAAAACTGGCAACAAAATAGACATTAAAAAATAGACATTGAAGAGGGAACTCAAGCCACATCTCGGGATCAGAAAATCATCTTGGGATGGGATCTTATAAGAGCAACCGCTCCCTCAAGAGTTCCTAGCCACCTCAGAAAATGTCATAATCTAGTCGTGAATTTACTCTTTGTACATTGTGTGTGTTCAGGAGAAGTTTTCACAGTTTGGATCTCTCGGCTGATGTGAGTTTGAACTCTCATAAGGAAGACAGCAATCAGAATAGAGGCACAGCGTGGTCACCAGGTCATAACACAGATTAATACACATTACAAGCATGTCTGGGCCAGCTTGTGGTCATTCCAGTTGCTTGAACTACTGATTAATGTTTTATATTTTGTTTCGTTTTTACCAGCTAAGGACAACACTCCATCTATGCTTGGTCTATGTGGTTCTTTGGCTTCTCTACCCAGCTGTAAGTCTCTGACAAGTCTCAAATCCAGTGAGTATTTGGTCAACATCAGCACCGAGCCAGGTCCTGCCCTCTCCCCCAACTAGGGGGCACCAGAATCCAGCCAACAAGACATTTCTCTGCCCCAACTTTAATTTTCTTTAGGAGACAACACACCCATCCTGCTAACATCCCCCAATGTTCCTTGTGATCTGAATCAAAGCCTTTTTACAATGAGGAATATTGATATTAAAAATATACAGTATATTAAAATGACCCCATAGAGTTTTTAGTTCACTACAAGAAATTTTACTGTATGTGAATTTGGTATTTGTAAGTGTACATGTGAAAACAACCCCCTCAGCGGTCTCTTAGTTTCACATCCTTAATTTAGCAACATACTTTTCACTCTACTCTTCCTCACCTTTTAAATATGGTCTTCATCAGCATGTTAGAGTTTTTGGTAACATTCCCTGAGCCCAAATCCATATCAGTTAGGCTTGGTTTTCTTTCATTCCCAACACCCAAGGTACACAACAGATCACAGTGCATTGCCCTCTTCCTATGCTTATTACCTTTAATGAATAGTTTACCCAAATATACTGTCATTACTGACAGTTATTCTAGCAGAAAATATCAGAAAAAGGAGTGGGAACCCAAGGGAGGGAGGGGACAGAAGCTTCTGCTTGTATCTGCATGTGAAAAGTGCTTTATTGAGTCTGTAAAAGCCTCCACTGACAGCATGTACTTGCTCTAATAAATGCAAGTATATCAACTGATGTCAGCTAAATTGAAATCTTTTGTCATATATGTTACTGGTGTCACTTTATTTCTTGTGTTTCTTAAGTTTATGTATACATAATTGCCTATTATGTTATGCAGTAGCAGTGCTCTGCTGTTCAGACATTTTGAATTGAAAATAAAATAAACATTTGTTTTGTTATCTCAACTCAGTTGGTATGAATATTTCAAACCACATAATTGGTGCTTTCCTATTCCATAATGCTTCAGGGCAAACAGTGGACACCAACATCTAGTGTACATTCCTTGTAATGGTTTTACTGTAAATAAAGATGGCGATGTTTGGAATGGAATAATAGCTTAGTAAGTGAATACTGTGCAGTATACGCAGTGTAGGCATCATTTCTTACATTTAAAACAGTAATCAGCTATATTGTTGTCACGTGTCCTAATCACATTGCATGTGAGTGGGGTCCACTTATCCTCTTAGAAGAATTGTTTTTATTTTTCATTAATTTTAGTGAAGAAAAAAGATCTTATTTTTATATTAAAATAAATACAAAATTTCAGTCCAATCAAATAACAAGTAAAAAAAAGGACGATATTTTGGCTAATAATACTTCTGGTTCATGTGTCACACTGGAAATGTAAGGTCAGGTCAAGTGTATAGCATAATGTGACAGGAGACAGTACGCAGGGACTACAAACGGTTCAAGGAAAGAAAACTGAAAACAGACAAAAATTTTTGCAGAATGTACCTGAAAATAGGAACGAAATCCCTTTCAATTGTTTCTTAGTGAAAACATTATTTTTAAATGTTGGTAACCAGTTAACAATCGTTTAATGTTGTTCTGATGATTTTTTTCATGAAACTAAAGTCCAAAGAGTTTATCACAGTAAATGTTTGGAATTGTACCATTTCCTGTTGCCCGAAATAACAAGGCTTCTCTCTTTTTATTACAACATAAGCATGTGCTGTTATTCTGAAGGACACCGGAAGTTTAGGTTAGATTTAGGCTATTAAATGATTTTAAGTGGCCAAATGAATATTTGAAATAGTTTTGGAGATATATTTAATATTAAGAATACCTTTATTGAAAAGATGTCACTTTATATCGGCAACTCTATACTCTGCTTGTAATGATTTCAATCTTGAAAATTACCCCATACGGGAAAAAATGTAATTGTTTATTTTTGCTTATTTTGTGTGAGACGAGGCCCTAATTTTAAACTTGTTTTTCCAAAACAGGTGCCTTGTTTCTCGCGTGAGTTCTGGAAACACTGCAATTGGTATTTCACCCACCCTTAGCACATACTGTCATTTTAAAAAGATATTAACCAGTCTTATTTCGTTCTTACCGTTATCATTTGAAAAGGAGTCTGTGGAATGCCGGATCCAGAATGAAGAACGTTTCTGCTCAGAATGAACCAAAAAGAACATTCCGTTTTAGTCCCTGACTGCAATTTGTTCTGTTGTATACTGAATATTTTGACTAATTTAATCCGCAGTATTCTATGCACATGGAAAATTTGCATATACTGTGCATAAAGTGAAGTGTATGTTGGTATGCTATTCCAAACATAGCCAATCTTTCACAGAAACAGAGAAAAACATGCAATTTCAACTCAATATGCCCTCCATACTAAGTTCTCTATGTTTCCTAGGTGAATCAGTTATCTCAAATGAAGACACAAATGGCATGCATCTGCTAACACAATGAGAGCTGGTACAAACTGCAGTTTTGAGGAAGACATTTTCTCTTTTACTCATAACAAACATCAGTATTTAACCCCAAGCACATTGATTCTTTAAAGAAACATGTTGTTAAAACACTTTGTGGTCAAAACCTGGCTTTCTTGATATCTCCTGTGTATTCTGTCATGGTGTCTGTATACATTGCAGGAATGGTAGTACTCTGTATCGCCAATGTTTCCTAATGTCTGATGAAGGCTAGGTGGGACGAAAATAGGCCAGGACAGAAATAGCATTCACCTGTTTTCCCAAAGGATTGGTCATACACGTTTGCATACACCTACATGTTTTAAGGCATGTTAATCAAGGTATACATGTGTGGCTAAGTCTTTGATCTGTCAATATAGAGACACAGCTAGGACATAGATTATAAAACATGCAAATATTCTTGCAGTCCTCTGCATACAGTATCTGCACCCTCATTAACAACACTTACACATTTATTTATGTATTTATTATTATTATTATTATTATTATTATTATAGAGAGGCTGACCACACAAAGAGCAATTTCTACACAAGGAAATATTTTAGAGCAGAGCATAACCAGAAAATAAATAAATTATAATTATTAGATTTATTATAGAAAGTCATTTAAATTTCTTCCATGACTTTTTAATTATTATTATTGTATTATTATTATTATTTCCATGATTTTTCCAAACCTGGAATTCACAATTTTAAAGTTCCGATTTTTAATACAACTTGCATGTGTTTAAATGAACTAACACAAGTTTAACTAATTTAATTTATCTAATTAAGCTTTGTCTCAATAAATTCGCTCTCTCAGACTGAAGTTCAGTAAACCTACCATGCATTGTGCTGCTCTCTGTTGGTGGCAGCAGGACTGTGTTGAAAGAATGAATTCTAATGAGGTGGGCGGGACAACTAGTCATTTAAGACCCGCCCCTAGTAGATCGATGCTGCCAGCTACCAATGGTGTGCGAGTAGTATTTTTCAGCAGCCAATCAGAGTGGAAACATGTGTTTGGACGCTGAATCCGACACGAGTGTGTAGGTTGGCTGTTGTCAGTTTGTGGACTGAAAAATTGGCATCAGCCCGTACAATGTAGTTTTGCTCCTCAACTAGTACTCCAGCGATTGAGTTTGGTAGGTCAGGAGTAATAAACCGTTTAGGACGGTGCCTAAAAGTTTATGTTATGTTATTTTTCCAAATAGAAAAAAATAACGTGTTTTGTTTGAATAATTGGTTAAGAAAACATCACTATCACCACATACGAAAGTGGCTGACTAGCTAGCGAGTGTGCTAGCGTTTATAATTAAACTATTAACAGAAAAACGTTACATTTGACGTCAAAGTCGGGCGAAAGGGTTTGCCAGAGGAACAGCTTGGGGTAAACGCTGCAGTTTGTGCGATTTGTGAACTTTTGTGAAACTTTGTGAGTGGGAATGTCTTGTCGGAGTGGAGTGGCCCGGGTGGGTAACCAAGGACTGCAGCCCCTCCGAGCCACGGTCCCGTTTCAGCTCCAGAACCGAACAGCACCACGATGCAAAGACACCAAAGCAGGTAAAAACAACAATAAATGTGCAAAACCACGGTAGATATGCAAGCACATTGGATTTATTATATGCCCACTGTCCTATACATCTTAACGTTGCTCCATTGCTCAGTAGTAAAACAGTCTTATTAAAGAAAAATAGAAAAAAGTAGATAATTTGCTGAGGTCTTTCTCATGGCATCTGCGGTTGGCTTCGGTGCAACAGGGTTCAAGAAACTTCTCGGTGCACTGAACGACCCCCACCTGATTCCCGGCCAAGATAGCCACAAAACACAGCATGGGATTGAATAAACATATTTAAAACACTCGATATACATTTTGGTTGTTATGGCTTTTCTGCTAACATTTCGTAATCACTGTTTTGGCATGCTCCGTATATAAACACTAGTGTGTCTAGTGCTCAGGGGGTCTGTTTTTGCTTCACCTGAAAAATAAGCAGGCCTGCATTAGGAAAAACAAATTGTAACATTCCTTTAACCTGCTGTTTTCACACCAAGATCTCAGCATAGTACTTGCATTGTGTTGTTTTTAGTGGAGTAATTTACTTTAGACAAATCTATTGTAATTCAAGCTTTAGTGTCCTATTTGAAATATAGGTTTACACTGCTTTTAACATCTGTACATTGTCAGATTTCCTCAACAAGGTGGGAATACTTAGCTTTACTTTTAGAAGTCTTAAAGGGATGGTTCACCTAAAAATTAAAATTCTCTCAAACGTTTACTCACCCTCATGCCGTCCCAAATGCGTATGACTTTCTTCTGCGGAACACAAGTGAAGATTTTTAGAAGAGTATCTCAGCTCTGTTGGTCCATTCAATGCTAGTGAATGGTGGCCAAAATGTTAAAGCGCCAAAGAGCCCATAAAGGCATCATAAAAATAATCCAAATGACTCCAGTGGTTTAATCCATGTCTTCTGGAGTGATCCAATCAGTTTTGGGTGAGAACAGACCAAAATATGACTTGTTTTTCACAATAAATCTTGACATCTGCAGTTTTCTTGGCGATCAGATTTCAAGCTTGATTACACTTCCTAGCGCCATCTATCATTCTGCGCATGCGCCAAGCGTAATTGAGCCTGAAATCAAAATCGTGCCTAGAAACTGCAGTTGCAAGATTTACAGTGAAAAATTAATACTTTGGTCTGTTCTCACTCAAAATCAATTAATTTTGATGATGAAATTAAATTAAACTTTATTAAACTAATTAGTAAAATATTTAGTAAATAATTAAAAATAACCAAATTGGCATGTTTAATAACACGTTATCATATTAGCATATTTTTGATGTGGTATCGAGAACCGTGAAATTTCACTGGCAATGGTACCGATTGCTGAAATTTTGGTACCATGACAACACTCTAGTCCACACACATGACAAAACAAAACATGAGTGTTTAGATGAGAGATCAATCTTTGATTTAAAATTCAATTTATTGGAAGGCTGTTAACATTTTTATAAGAAAATATGTAAAACTATATGTAAGATTCAGAAACCCTTGATATTAATGACACCTGTGGCCGTTAAGTGAACTGCAGCCAGCTACCTGTTGCTCGTGCTCACGTTCATGCACACACTAAATAGGTACATGATCGAGTGAGCATCGACCAAAACAATAACGTAATGTACAAAGAGACTGAATGTGATTCACCGGCATCATGCTGTCAGATGAGGTAGCATAATTAAAATCGCACAGTTATGATTGTTTTACTACAAAATTTGATACAAATCTAAAACTACTTATCAGCTAACATAGCATACTGATACACATACAGTGACATACTGCCGAACTATATCAGACAGTTTACTGTTTACTATTTTATGTTTTGTATGTCATATGTTGTACTACGATCAAGAAACCAGCGTATTTGTTTAATTTGATCCTGTATACCTGACTTTTAGTATAAATGGAAGATTGTTTAAATTATTTGAAAATTACAAAGTAAGGTAGCTTGCAATTCGTCAGCATTAGCAGGCAAGATCAAGTTAGCTAAAATTACGCAGATCGATCCTTATGGCACTATATTTCACATGCTTTGCAGTTATGTAAGCTTACCTGTCCAATAAGAAGAACGCCAGTTCAGGGTCTGTTTTAATCCCCAAAACAAACGAAGGTCCCTCAAGGAATCAAATGCCCTGCCGATGTTCACTCTAGTTTTCGCTTGACCATGATCACGTTCCTGCTTAGCCAGACTGGAATCAGTAGATAAATGCTTTTTTGTTGTTGTTGATGTTTTTTTTGGCTTACTCAGAGTTTGTGTAGTAGTCGGTGTTGTGCTGGGAGCCGAAAGTTTGCTGGATTCCATCTCTAAGATAATGTTACCTGTCGCAGTTTGTTGTCGCTGTTCAATAGCAGAAGAGAAGCACTGAGGCAAGGCTCCCGGCAAAACCGGACCGCTCCCTTCGCATGAAAATCAGTCTACAGGATTTAATAGTCAACCTAGGAAGTCCAGGAAGGGCTAATTTTTTTAAGTTGCGTTACAATTTATATTAAACGAATATTACATGAAAATTGTTACATACTGCACCTTTAAGTTTGTTCATCACACAAACTGATCCTATAGCTTCAAAAGACTTAGAAAATAGTGATTTTTATTTTATTTTTATGGTGGTTTATGTATGGCTTCTTTTTGGAGCTTTACACCCCTTAAGGCTCCTGCACACTTCCTACGAAATCGAAGAACGAACAGGTGTGATGTAATTTAGAACACAGTCTGGCCAAAAAGAAGGTGTTTTTGAGTTCATTTCAGTGGTTCATAACAGCTCACAAGGGCAAACTTTCAAGAAAACTTACCGGCTGCTAATCCCCTTACTGTTATTGGTCAGTTTGACCTGGAGCTGCAGCCAAAAGCCATTCATACATCTGCCCAAAGTAAGATATGCCAATCATTATTGTTTTGTCTGTATTCTACCCATTCTAACACTCTTTTAGAAACCCATTTTTGCAGTAGTATCACTGTCATCATAAATCACAATAACTCAGTGCATATTATGGCCGCATATAGCTTGTTAGCACCATAGCGTTCAGTTGCATTCAGAATGTAAACAAATGACACATTATCTACTGCATATATAACTTTAAATCGTCATCAAGTTGTTAAATCAGTTTCTTTTACTGATCTCGTGTGAATTCAACTCCTAGAATGAGGCATGAAAAACACATTTTATTATCATATTAGTTGCTGTTTTACATGTAGTCTTGAGCGCTTCATATTTAACTATTTATATACACCTCCTACTGCGGCACGGCCGGTGTCTGAATGTTCGCAAGCAGAATGTCGTTACTCCGCTGCTTCAAACTTCTTTTTACCTCTGAACAAAGAACAGCTTCTCTGTAAGCATTCTGGGCCTTTAGTCACTATTTACTTTCACTATATGGTGACAAGTTGTGTGAACCTTTTTTAAATGTTTCTTTTTGTGTTCCACGGAAGAAATTCGTACAACGTAAGGGTGAGTAAATAATTACAGAATTTTAATTAATTAAATTAATTAATCTCTTTCAATAACCATATTCACAAACAACATGAACGTCAGACATAGTCACCCAACCTGCTTGATACCACAACCTCAAATTCCCTCAAAAAATACTCTCGATACTAGACAAGCAGTCCTTGATTTGCACCTGCCAGTAAACATCCACCATAAAAATCTTTCCCCGAAACCCACTGCAAAGACCCCAAGGGCTGGGAGGGATTGAATGGAACCAGGAAGAATCTGACAAGGTCGAAGATCAGATGTACCATTATGAGTTTCTGTGTCATGATGTGCACAGAAGAAGGAAAAAATATCCCATGTGAATGTGATCCTCTGGAGTATTTTGGTTAAGAGCCTGAAGACTAACCTGTCTACAGTGTGTTGATGAAGCACCAGGAAGTTCAGCATCCACTACCACAACAGCGTCTATTTATAACTTGCCTTTTGAGCATGGACTGCGTCTCAGTGTGATTTACATGCAGCTGAAGGTGCCAACATATGGGATTAACCTGAAAAGATTATTATACACAAACAAATAGTATCAACATCACATTTCATGTCAGAGCTTTGCACGCAAGAGTTAAATCATGTACTTAATCACAGCCTGCATCATGTCCCGATCCCATTCCTCCCCTCTGGCTATGTACAGAATGGAATACAAGCTTACTATTTACTGAAAATTGCTATGTGTACACTGCATAGTGCCTGCTATTTATTTCTAAACCATAGTAAAAATTAAATATAAAACAGAATTTAAAAAAGAGACACATCTCACATTTGTCATCCTTTATTTCTTTCCTGTTTTTTTTTTTTTAGCGGAGTGCAAGACGAAGGGCCGTCCCCCAAAGCCAACGTTGCGACGGACATTGTCTCTCGAAACTTTGGTGGGACCATACCTGCAGGGCCACTGGCCTAAGGAACCAGAGGGTCAGCCTGTTACCTGTGTCAATGACAAGGCCACACAGGTGAGAACCTCCAGTGGATTCAAACGCCTCCTGTTTCCTTGTCGTCCCTCCCACTTGAAAAGTAGAGAACAAAAATTAAAAGGACTCTAAATTGAAAATTCTGTCACCGTTTACTCACACTCATGTTGTTCCAAACCCATATGACTTTTGTCTGTGGAGCACAAAAAGGGTTTTGCTGAATCGCCAGGTTGTTTTTTGGGGGATTCTGCTAAACATCTCCTTTTGGGTTTTATGGAATAAAGAAAGTAATTTGGGTTTTTGAACGACATGAGGGGGAGTAAATGACACATTTTAATAATTGGTTTGTTTGACGTTTTAGATTTATGCTGTTGATTTAACTTGTAAATTCAGTGCGATTAATTATATAAAAAATTATTAACACAATTAATTATGTCCTCGGTCCGTATTATAGAATACTCCTACCATTAGAGCAGTTCAAACTTGAAGTACCGCCTGTTTTCAGCAGGGGGCAGTAAGCGAATCTCCAGCTGTATAGGCAACACGCAGTTGTACAGAGAACAAACCAAACTCGGGCTTAATTGGGTCGTGTCTAGAAGGGATCCCTCTCCCTTCAAGTTCTTGCGCATACACGTGTAAGAATCTCACAAGATTGTCGTGGGAATGATCCCTTCTAGACACAACCACTTGCTGGACGCTAGTGACAGCACAAGAGGAGGATGCATTCTTGCGCTCAAACACAGCAGGACGGCGTGCTATTCCGAATTCAGGGATCTCGAGAAGTGTTTTTCTAAGTTTCAATCTACGTTTAAAATTACACGGTGACCTAAAAACACTGCGTTTATGATGCGACGCAACAAAAGCGCTCTACATTATTCATTGCCGCATCCTTAGACAAGCCCTTATAATAAACCTTTTTCTAACATATTGACGAATTCTTTTGCTAAATAGATTGCTGGGGACTGTAGGCCAATGGAAGACATATGATCAGTAATATGAAAATACATTATATTGTATTCTAAAGCTACTTTTTGTATTGTCTCATAAATAATTTACTTGCTCCACTATGTAATAAAATTTAATTCGAGAAGTGTTTTTCGGGTGGCTGTGGCTCATGTGGTAGAGCGGGTCGGCTGCTTATCGCATGGTTGGCGGTTCGATTCCCGGCCCTAACAACCCCACATGCGAAGTGTCCTTGGGCAAGGCACTGAACCCCAAGTTGCTCCCAATGGCAGGCTAGCTCCTTGTATGGCAGCTCTGCCACCATTGGTGTATGAGTGTGTGTGTGTGTGAATGGGTGATTGGGACACAGTGTAAGGCGCTTTGGTAACCTCTAAGGTTAAAAAATAGCGCTATATAAGTGCAGACCATTTAAGTATCTGAATTATTATTTTTATAATAGATATATTATATTAATAATCATTTAAATATAACTATTTATAGTTTTTTTATCATTATATATTGAATTATTGTTATTTTGAGGGGCTTCTTAGTAAATATTTATTAATGCTATTAATTAATTTGATTAATCTGAATATTATGAAATTAATTTGATGATAAAGTTTTATATGCACATTGTTATAACGCTTATGTTGTCTGTAAAGGATATTTCTTGATTGGTCTGGGGGACAGCCTGTTTGTTCTGTACAGCTGAAGTCAAGCAGTTTCTAATGAGAGATCTTGGCTCTGGGGAGAAAGAGTTTGGCTGTTAATGGAGGGAGTTTAGGAAACCTCATCTGGGAATGGCAGCCATATTGTTCTTACCAAATGGGTTCCATATGGGATCCTGGAGCATTGCTCCAAAATGCCTGCTGGAGTTTGCCAAATTCAGTCAAATACAAAAGGTCGGGCTGATCATAAACTTCTGGATTCACGTTTTGATTTTGCATCTCAAAATTAGAAAGTTGGTAAAGTTTTGCCATGTTCACATAATTTAATTCAGTATGAAACGTGGAACTAAATGAGTGTATATTGATGCTTGTTCAGGGAATGCTCTAGGTTTAATACAAGTTAAGCTTAATCACCAGCATTTGTAGCAGAATGGTGAATACCACAAAAAATTATTGTTTTATTAAAAACAAACACAAAAAAAAAAAATGCAAGAATTGCAGTTACAGGACGGTACTTTCAATGGAAGTGAATGGGGCCAGTCCATCAACATTCAAATACATGCTGTTTCAAAAGTATAGCCAAAAGATGTTAACACTATATGTGTTAACATGATTTTAGTATGATAAAATCAGGGATTTACAACTTTGTTGTTATGACAATTTAACGTTCATAAACCCTGTAATGCACTAAATGCTGTACCTATATTTCAGATAGTGTGTATTTTAGCCAGATGTTTACTATACTATACAATTTTTCAGCTTACTTGGGGTTAGGGAGTTTTCAAAACGTATCCTGACCTGTTTGCGCTATGGATTTGCACAATGATATCTCAAGTCATGCAGTTGTAGAGGAGAGGTGCTATTACTTTTCTAGGTGATCACACTTCAAGATTTTTGCCTGCCACACAGTATAACAGGCCAAAAAATCCCATAGACTTACATTGATGGAGAAAATATCTATTTACCAGAATATCCAAAAGTGATGGGAATGAGCTCTTTTGACTTGGGCCAGTAAGCAACCATGCTGTTGAGGTCTGTGCGGGACTGGTTTTTTACATCGCGCTCCTGCATGTTTCTATCCTGCACCTGGCTTCTCATGGCTGATTTTCTTCCCAAATGCTCCCATTCCCACAACTCCACATTTCTTTTTCCAAATTGACAAGTTTACAAAAACAACATTTTATTTTTCTGTTATTGCTATTATCAGATGATGTGTGAAATGATGCCCATCTGATTTGACTGAGGCTGGTTTCTTAACACTAAATTGACCATTTCCCATTCCCAGTTTCACGTCCTTTTATGACACGGCATGCCCACGCCTTGCTCTGAATTTCTCTTTAAGCTCCATTGACTACCTGCATAGACTGCTCTAAATAAGGATAAGATCATTTAATGCATGTGCTATGTGCACATGTTTTACTTCATATTTTCTGTTTATTAATATCAAAAATAAATTAGTTGTAAAATAAAATAATACTTGTTTTTTGTACTCCATTAATAAAATAAAAAAAATTAAATATCCACATTGCATTTTTAAAGGCTATTCTCAGACTGCCTGATACTGCTCACTACTCATAGAAGTAACGCCTGCTCCCACCTTCAACTTGGAAATTGAATCCCACACCGCAAGAAATCTAATCGGGTCTCGCAGGTCCTGCGGGAGTTAAGCGGAATTGCAGACCTTTACCGCGCAACAGTGCCCTGGCAACCTGCCACAACACCCTAGCGTGATTGCGCTGAGTTAAACACGTGAAAGCACCACGCACATTTTCTTCAGATCTCCTCGCTGTTTTGCTTATTTGTGAGCGCTGTTGTGTGACTGCCGTAGCTTCTGTATAGATCTATGCAGGCTAGTTTTCTCAGCTGGTGACCTGCTGTTTTTGCACTGATAACCAGTCACCCCAAAAAAGATGGTTTTGTTTAATGTGACCGTCCCCCAACTCGTTTTACACCCCCACATGCTCACTCAAACAATGCACGATAACCCCCATATTCACTCTTAATTTATATGTAGTCTTTCAAGTTATGTAATGTATTTCTTACATTGATGAATGAACTCAACCCACTTTATACCCTTGAATCATTGTCTGTCAAAGCCCCAACTATAGTGGACATTTAACAACTGCACAGTCTTAAGATACTCACAACGGTCTACCCCACCCCCATCTGATCGCCTGCCATGTCCACTTGAGTGTGGACAGGGGACTTCTGAAACATTAGCCAGCACCTAGCATGCTGCGCATACAGACACACAAACTGAATGCCTGTTTATAGGCCAATACCATGAGAGGCTGATTTGGGCTGGTGTCTGGGCAGAAAGGATGGAACGGATTTAAATATAAATCTATTCACACCCCTGCCCCCACTCAGCCATGTGAACCCTCCAGCCACTGAAAGGACACGTTAGTCACGATTTTGCACACTGGGACTGGAGGTGATGACATATTTTACAATGGCTCACTCCAACTGCATGTTGTTACATTAGCGTCCAACCACAAAGATATCCATGACCTCTAGCAGAGACGGGAAGAGAGGGACGGAGACATTGAAGGAGACACAGGCAGCCAGAGGGACACTTTTTGGTCTGAGGCTGTGATGACAAGATCTGAGACTCTGTTTGACCTAGACAGGTTGCAAAAACAAGGATGGCCAAGCCAGGGGCCAGTGTGAAAAGTTTTGGGCCTGTTGACGTTTGAGCCATATTTGATTTTTGACAGGAATGAAAACGAGGCTGTGAGGGATCTCTTTTATCTCTTGCAAATTTAAGCATTTATCTTCTGTGATGTTCTGAACATTGTTTTGCGAATGCTAGATGGCTAACATGAGGTTTGGTCCAAATTGCTAGATTAATTTGTGATGGATTTGGAAGTGTCAGTTAAATTGGTCTGAAAATTCTAAACAAATCAAAACTTTTCTTCAACATATGCAATAATTTTCCAGACAAAAAAATAGTTTTAAGATATCACAAGTTATATTTATCTATAGAAATTTCTGAACTACTGGCCCAAAAGAGCCCTTATAGAGCACAACAGTCATAAAAAAATGGTAATTACACAAGGACGAATCCGATTTTCAAAAACGTTTTTGCTTCAAATCAAATTTTGTAGTTGCATGATTCACCTCGTGCTAGTTGGTTTAGTTCATACCTTAGAACACTTTTATGAAATCCCTATGGAAAAAAAGGAATGGGAAAAATTCTTCCGGAACCGAGATGGATAAAAAGGTGTGCAGGCACTTTTGTAAAGATACCGTCTTTCTTGTGACAGATAAGAAAGATAATAAGCTTGTAAAGAACTTCTCTAGAAATATTTATGTTCCCATCTGATGTCACATTAACCCCCCTACCCAACTTGCTGTCCCTTTGGCACCCCCATCCTGAAACATGTTTTCACGGCTATTCTCGGATCAGTCACACGTTTGCTAAAAATGCATGGCTATCCATAAGGGCTGCATTGTGGAGTGTGCAAGTGTGGGCTAGGTGCTCTTAACTGAGGTCGTCGCCATTGTAGGAAGGACACACAATGTTATCATGACGGTATGCATGTTACTGTTTGTGTGAGTGCAGTTGAGGACAAACGCTTGATTGTTATTTCCTCCTTTGAAATGTAGTGCAGCAAAATCAGTGGTTTGTATCATGCAAGTCTACGCACAGCTGTGTATGTTTTGGCA
This sequence comes from Moxostoma hubbsi, assembly GCA_032164185.1. Taxonomy (NCBI): domain Eukaryota; kingdom Metazoa; phylum Chordata; class Actinopteri; order Cypriniformes; family Catostomidae; genus Moxostoma; species Moxostoma hubbsi. The sequence continues at coordinate 29,385,106 of JAVLUX010000024.1, read as the reverse complement.
TGTCATCGTATTCCAGGTGTGCCTAGCAGGTGTGTTACATCTTGTCCCATATTCAAATACACTCAGTGGGGTGTGGAAGCAGCTTTCAGTTCCATTTGTGACAATGTGAAAAACAGGTCAACACTTTCATCGCTCGGTGAATCCAGTGCACAGAATGATGCAGGTGCTTTAGTTTGAACTGGTGCATGAAAGAACGGCATCGCTTTGCATTGTGTTTGTCTCACAACCAGCAAGTGTCAACTGTCAACAGTTAAGGGAAGGGTGTGTTATCAACTGTCTTGTGTTCAATAGAAAAAGATAGATTACATTATGTGAAATCTGTGGGTGTTTTTGAGTTGTTCAGATTAGATTTGATTATCTTGAAAGAGCTGAAGGATGTGTATCTGCAAAATAATTGTGATTGTGAGCCTTTGAAAATCAGTAACTAAAATAACTTTGGATGTCATATGAATGTTCACATTTTCTCTTCTCTAAGACTCCCAGTTCCTGGATAGAAGAAACACGGGGGCGGAGAGGGGGCAGTGGTCACAAGCGCTCTGCATCATGGGGTAGCGCTGAGCACATCAGAGAGGTCAGTACTTCACATTGGATGGCAAAAGTTGCTGACTAATTGGATGATTCCTTCTTTGGTCCATATTTCATTTGTCTCATTGGAGGCATTTGTACATTTAGAATAGTATTAGTTCACCCAGAAATAAAAATTCTGTCATTATTTACTCTAATGTACACAAATCACTGTAAAAGTAATTGATACAACACATGCATCATAGTCCAAGTCTTCTGAAGTGATACGATCACTTTGTGTAATGCCCAGAGCAACACTGAAGTTGTTATTCACTCAAGTTAAATCATTAACAAAGCCCTTAAAACAAATATGGCGGCTACGTCGATAACATTAAACCTCATTGGATCTCATTGCATCTCATGAGCAAATGATGCTCATGAACTTGGTTGAGAGAATGTACAGAGCTGTAATCTGGGCAAAGGGTGGCTACATTGAAGAAGTAATATGCCAAAACATAGTTATTGATACATTTGTACAGAATGTGGTTATTATACCAACGATCAGTATAAAATTAACTAAAAAGTCACGAGTTAGGACTATCACTTTATGTTGTCCACCACATTACAAGTGTGCATCTGATACTTTAACTCTCATATTGCTTTCATTCAGGTTGCTAAGTTACGGCACTCCTTGCAGAAACGCTCCAGACACGCACCTCCTGCCACGGACTGCGACCACACACAGCAACATGCACACAACAGCCAAACACACACACCTGGAAGTACACAGGTAAACACAAATGCACACACAACAGTTTCAGAATTCTTGTTGGTTTACAGTAGTCAAGTTTGGCAAGTATTTAATTGCTGTGATTATGCACTAAGCCTCTCGAATAGTCCCACATTCTCACTAGCAACAGAGATCAAGAACGCTGTCTCACACATACACGGTTATGTGGTAGTGGCTCTCTCTATGTACAGCAGTAGATTTAAGTAGACATGCATGAATATATGACGATACACATAATCTGTGTGCATAGCATGCATGCATGTTCAGTATGTCACACACATGGTTGAATCTAAAAAAAATAAAAAACCTACCCAGGTCTCATTCCGCCCCAAAATTAAAAGGGATAATAATAATAATAGTAATAATAAATTATATTTTGCATAAAGAAAATGAAGCCAATTTGAAAAACCATTAATATTCTTTTGCATTTTAACTGTATTTTTATGCCAATTAAGCACATTTCCCCCATCCAACAAATACGAATAACTGTACTTCATATTATTATTATTTTTTAATACCCATTATTCTCAATGGTGGTTCTGTCATTACTGTAAAGTATCACAGTTTTTTTTTAAATAAATTGTAATATTTAATAATTATGTTCTTTATTTAATTCAAGTTACATAAAGAATAAATACTTCACAATTAAAATGTTCTATATTTTCATATTACATAATTTATTTATTTTTTGCAAGGTGATAATGACAATTTTTTTTGTTGTTGTTGTTGGGGGAGCTCAGTTGTCCTTAAACGTAATTTTTTTAAAGCAAAATAAATATAATTACGTATTTCTATCTTTTTGATTTTGGGGATGAAATAGACACGGATCCTAAAAGGAATAGTTCACACAAAAATGGAAATTCTCATCATTTAGTTACCCTCATGCCATCCCAAATGCGTATGACTTACAGTTGTGGCCAAACATATTGGCACCCTTGGTAAATATGAGCAAAAACAGCTGTGAAAAAAAATCTGCATTGTTTATTCTTTTGATCTTTCCTAAAAAACATCACATAAATCTAACCTTTTAATTGAAGGAAAACAATTGAAAGCGGGGAAATATCTCATTATTAAATAAATATGTTTCTCCAAAACACGTTGGCCATAATTATTGGCACCCCTAGAAATTCTTATGAGTAAAGTATATCTTAATTATATTTCTATTCATATTTTACATTTTTTAGTACACCTGAGTGACAAGGAACATGAAATTGTTCAGCCATGACTTCCTGTTTCACAGGGGTATAAATATGAGGTAACACAAAGGGCAAATTCCCTTAATCATCAATCACAGCGGGTTAGAGTAAAGAATATAGTTCTGATGTGCGGCAAATGGTTGTTGAGCTTCACAAAATGGGAAGTGGCTATAAGAAAATAGCCAAAGCATTGAAAATACCCATTTGCACCATCGAGGCAATAATTAACAAGTTTCAATCAACTGGACATCTTAAGAATCAGCCTGGAAAAGGACGTGTGTCTATATTGTCTCCACGCACAGTGAGGAGGATGGTTCAATTGGCCAAAGAATCTCCAAGGATCACAGTTGGAGAATTGCAGAAATTAGATGTATCTTGGGGTCAGAAAGTCTCAAAAAATATATAAATCAGACCTCACCTACATCACCACAAGTTGTTTGGGAGGGTTTCCAGAAAAAAAGTCTCTGCTCTCATCCAACATCTTTAACGTTGTGGGGCTGTTTTTATGCCAGAGGTCCTGGACATCTTGTTCGGATACATGGCATCACGGACTATCAAATACCAACAGATACAAAAATCAAAACCTGGCTGCCTCTGCCAAAAAAGCTTACAATGGGCCCTGATTGGATTTTCCAGCAGGACAATGATCCAGAACAAACATCAAAGTCAACACAAAAATAGTTCACTGACAACTAAATCAAGGTTCTGCCATGGCCATCCCGGTCTCCTGACCTGATCCCCATTGAAAATTTGTGGGGTGAACAGAAGAGGTTAGTCCACCAACATGGACATCTGAATTTTAAGGATCTGAAGAGATTCTGTATAGAGGAATAGTCTCAGATCCCTTGCCAGGTGTTCTCCAACCTCATTTGGCATTATAAGGGAAGAATCCAAGCTGTTATCTTGGCAAAGGGAGATTGCAAAAAGTATTGAATAAAAGGGTGCCAATAATTGTGGCCAATGCATTTTGGAGAAAAATATTTATTTAATGAGATATTTCCCTTTTCTATTGTTTTACTTTAGATTTAAAAAAAATGTTCAATGAAAGATCAAAAGGATAAACTATGCATATTTTTTTCACAGACTTCCACAGACATATTTATCAAGGGTGCCAATATTTCTGGCCACAACTGTACTTTCTTCAGCAGAACACAAGTGAAGATTTTTAAAAGAATATCTCAGCTCTGTTGGTCCATCCAATGCAAGTGAATGGTGATCAGACCTTTGTTGCTCCTAAAATAAAGGAAAATAAAGGAAAAAGTAATCCATGACTCCAGTGGTTAAATCCACATGTGACTTTCAGATGTAAAAGTGAAAGTGGAGTGAGTAAATGATGAGAAAATTTTCATTTTTGGGTGAACTATGCCTTTAACAGGTTTCAAGAGATTCACCCACATACAGTACTGTGCAAAAGTCTTAGGCACATAACACTTAACATTGTGTAAGTCTGAGATTACATTATGAGACAGAAGCAGTTGAGACAGCCTAAATATATAGAAGAACTGTGGCCAATTCTCCAAGAAGCTTGGAACATCCTGTCTGCCAGCAACCAAGAAAAACTGTGTCCAGGTGTACCTAGGAGAATTGGGGCTGTTTTGAAGGCAAAGGTGGTCACACCAAATATTGATTTAGCTTTTTTATGTTTACTGGACTTTGTATGATGTTAATTGATAAATGAAAACTATTTATGGCATTATTTTTGAAGACATACTCACTATGCATCATTTTACACAAGTGCCTAAAACTTTTGCACAGTACTGCATATCTTTTAATTTATAGCTTTTCTATAAGCTTTTTATCTGATCCATATCATAATCATACTTCTTGGCACATTTTTATTCATAGGTCTCCCTGAGTTTGTTTTCTGAATTGATTTGTGTGCTTTGCAGACAATGCCTTTGATTCCTCTGAGCCGATTGGCCCCCAGACTGAGACGCAGTGTGGAAGGACTGAACCTGGAGCTGGAGGGAGTCTTTGTGTCTGAAACATCAAAGGAACAACACAAGGTCAGCGTGTGTTTGTGTGTTTCTGACCTAGCTATAATTTTGCAATGGTATACTGTTTCCGAACATTCAGACACCCACTGAATGTGGCATATAGAAGTATATTTAAATATGAGGACGCTACATGTAAAACCTTAAAAATGTGTCAATGATTTTATGCCTCATTCTGAGTAGTAAAAGAAATGTCAGTAAAAGAAGCTGTTTTAATTACTCTGTTGATTTAAAGTAACATACACAGGCTCAAAATCACAATTATGTTGCAGATACGCATCCTTCAGCTCTTTCAAGATAATAAAATCTGATCCTCTCCTCACTCAATCGCAACAACTCAAAAACACCCACAGATTTCACACAACATAATGTAGCTCTTTCTATTGAACGCAAGACAAGAACCCAAGATTTTGATGTTTTGGAAGGAACTAGAGAATCACTTGCCATTGTATCAAACAGAGTTGAAAGCTATTTGGTTCATTCAGTGAAGCTTAACGTCGTCTTTGTGTTTGTTTTTGAGTTGCCACAGTATGCAATAGGGTCAAAAATGGCAAAAAAGAAACGGCTTTCTCTAGAAACTCATCAGTCAATCATTGTTTTGAGGAATGACGGCTATACATTGCTTGAAATCACAAAAAAAACGGAAGATTTCATACAAGGATGTTCACTACAGTCTTCAAAGACAAAGGACAACTGGCCCTAACAAGGACAGAAAGAGATGTGGAAAGCCAGATGTACAATTAAGAAGAAATACAGACGTTGGACAACAGATAATTGGAAATGGGGTTAAAATCCATAACACACTGAGCTTTTGTGGGATCAGCTAGACTGTATGGTGCGTTTGAAGTGGCAGACAAGAGAGTCACATCTATGGCAAGTGCTACAGGAAGTGTGGGGTGAAATGTCACCTGAGTATCTGGACAAACTGACAGCTAGAATGCCAAGGATCTGCAAAGCTGTCATTGCTGCACATGGAGGACTCTTTGAAGTAGTTTAAGAAGTTCTGACATTTTTTTTTTAAATTGTAATAAGAATTTTTCACGTTATTAATGTCCTGAATACATTGTGAACAGTTGAATGCCACTTTGGTGAATAAAAGTACCAATTTCTTTCCATAAGAGCAAAATCTGTACATTCTTTCAAACTTAACTTTTGGCTGCCAGTGTATATGCAGTAGAAATTTTTTAATTTGTCTCGTTAACTTTATGAATTCATAATGCTAATGCGCTAACATGTGACACACGGCCATAATATGCACCAGTTACACACTGTTATTGTAATTTATTATGACACTGATACCATTGATAAGATGAGTGTATAAAAGTGTTAATGTGCAGGACAAAAATGATGATGATGATGATGATAATAGAAGCATATCTATCTTTAGACAGATGTGTGAATGACTTTGGCTGCAGATGGCACATAAGTGAATGGCCACTTGAGAGTATTTTAGTAGACTACCAAAAAAAAAAGTCACATGACTTGGTCTTGGAAAATGTCTCCAAGCGAACGATCTTACAGATCTAGGAACTGTACATTTACACCAGCTCGCTAATAACTCTGCACATTGATGAGGTCATGTTGACTGATTTTGACTCACTGAACAACATAAAAAAAATTAGCCATCAGCCTCAAGGTAGGTGGAACTCCAGGTCTCACCTACTGATGATGTGGACCAATGGCAGTAAGAAGGTTTTTAGTAGCCTGTAATTTTCCTGATAATTTGTGCTGGTGAGCTGTTATGAACCACAGAAATGAAATCAAAAACACCTTTTTTTTGCCAGATTTTCTAAATTATGTCACACCTGTTCATTCTTCGATTTCGAAAGAAGTATATTGAGGCCTTTACATCAGAAGCACTCACACAGGACACATAAAGCATATTACAGTATTACGAGTAATAACTACTCGTTTATAACAATTTGACTGTATCTGAGTTGTGAATAATCTGTTTGATCTTTTGTGTGTTTAGATTCTTGATGTCCCAGATGGTCACAGAGCCCCTGTCCCTGCTCAAAGGTACAGCAGCACTTCACAGAGTGACCCTTCTCCTGGCCAGCTGTCTCCCTCACACTCGCCCTGCACCATCACTGACTCTGGTTAGTCACTCTCAGTGGTTGATTCAATGACCGATCTGACCAGTAACTGGTTCTTGAAGTGAATGAGCGAGTGGGCGGAGCTTAGGAAAAGACATCAGTGCTAACAGTATTCATCCCGCTTGATTTTATGTTTGGTATTTAAAAGTTCATGGTCTTGTATATTGTACTTGAGGTGACTCCTAAGAGACCTTGTTTTTGCCAAATCTCAAAGCCAGCATCACTTGTATCCTTTGAGATCAAGGCAATCCCAGAATGCATAATATTTTCAGACGTGTCATATTTTCTTATTTTCTCTCTCAGTGGGGGTGTAACTCATTTTATTATCAATGCATGTCAGGAAGTTCTGTGTGAAGTTGTTAGTGTAAAATGTATTTGGCTGACGACTCTCTTTATCTGTGTATGTGTGTTTTGGTTAGATATAGTTGTGTGTGGGCCCCTCTGTCCGCTTCCTTCTCCTCCTCTGTGTATGTCTGAGCCGCCATCCTCCTCTCCTCGACCCAACAAGACATATTTATTCCAGAGAGAACCTCCAGAGGGCTGCGAGAGAGTACGTGTGTCTGAGGAGGCCATGTAAGTTAAACACACACACACACACACGCACGCGCATACTGTGTGAGATAGATAGTAAATCAAAGATGCTTTGAAATTTAAATGTGAGTTTTGTGGATTTTAGTCCGTATGCAGTATGGTTTAACCACCACGCAATTCTCAGAACGGCTCACATTAGAGGTCTGCCGAGTTCAGGTCAGTTTTTCAAGTAGGACTTTGGGTTTGTGTTTGTAATTTAGGAAAAAATATACAGGACTTCCGAACTTGTTTTGCCCACATGCTCTCACTCACAAATAGGTGCAAATGGATAAGTTAGGGGCAGTTCACACCGAATGCATTTTTGCTTGCGTTTACTCTGTTTTTCCATTGTTTTCCTATGCAATCATGCGCTGGATGAACGTCCTTGACTGCTACCGCGCGTCTTGCTATTGCTTTAGTTTCTCATGCATGGCCGCCACATTTTTAGACACTGTGTCAAGTTAAAAAGAATGTCAGGTCTCAAAAACGCATGTCGAGACTCCTGCGTTCTGTTTGATCTAGTTAGTTTTTAGAGCAGGTGTCAAAAATATTTAACATTATGAACAAGTTCAGGTTGCAAAGAGGGGATCTTCTATTCAATCTTCTATTGTGCTGGTGGGCCGCAATGTCTTGTATGTTTATTGTTACAAATGTTGCCTACAATGCTTGCATAAATACAGCCTTTTGCAAAATGGTGAACAATACACTGCAGCGTCAGAAAATAAGCTCCTGGTGGAAGTAAAGTAAATAAGACAGAAATATATTTCTGTTGTATACAAAATATCATCAAAGTAATAATAATAATACTGTATCAGATTATAATGACAATCTGGACAACAATAAATAATTGTTTGGTTATAATAATTATATTAATAATAAATAACATCTGAATGTAAGTGTATGAAGTAATAGGTTTTGCACACCCTGTTTATAAAAAAAGAGATAGAGAAAAAATAAGTTTTGTAAAAATATATGTAGGTAAATATTGCTTTTTTTAATCACTGTATTGTGGAAAAACTGCATTACATGCATTAATTATATTTAACTAGATTTTTATTTCATTAAACATTTTGAATGTACTTAACTGCTAATAGGAAGAATTTAAAATTCTGATTTAAAATAAGTTATGTAATTTTTAAGCAAAAATGTTCTAAATGGGGCCCCGGGTTGGTCGGTTGCTTGGGGCCTCAGAAATCATAAATGTCTGTATGTTAGCTTTTAAGCTATCAGTATGCCAAAATTAACTTTTAGTAGATGAACACGTCATCATGTTCCGTACCAACTTCCTGTTTCAATGGAAATTACAGCTCTGGCTGTAAAAAAAAAATTAGACCACTGCAAAATTGTCAGTTTCTCTGGATTTACTATTTATAGGTATATGTTTGAGTAAAATTGTGTATTAATTGTGTAATAAAAAATTGTTTTATAAAGTACTGACAATATTTCTCCCAAATTCCAAATAGAAGTATTATCATTTAGAGTATGTATATGCAGAAAATGCCAACTGGTCAAATTAACAAAAAGATGCAGTGTTTTCAGACCTCAAATAGTGCAAAGAAAACAAGTTCAGATTCATTTTTAAATCGGGGTTATTCCACCATATATTGATTTCTGAACTCCTCTTAAGTTAAAACATTAGTATTATGTTGTTTCAAAATGAAAATTAACTTGTTTTCTTTGCATTATTCGAGGTCTGAAAAAACATGTTTTTTGTTATTTTGACCAGTTGCCATTTTCTGCAAATAAATTACAAAATTTGTATTTGGAATTTGGGAGAAATTTTGTCATTGCTTTGTAGAATAAAACTAAAATGTTACATTTTACACAAACACGTACCTATAAATAGTAATCCAGAGAAACCATAATCAATATGGTATATCCATATCAATTTTCGGTGATCTCTTAAGTTTTTCCAGAGCTGAACGTACTCACAGGAAAGAAAACGGCATTTTCCAAGGCATTTTGTTGCTTGTTTAACATATTAAAGCTGCATTCCATAATATTGTTTATGTTGTGTCTTGGACGTTACACCAGCGACACACAATTTAAATTCTTTAAATTGAAGCATTTAACATTTTATAAAGTTTAAAAAAAAAATCTTTACAAAGGAATTAAATGCCCTCCGAAACCATCAGTTCCAGGGGGCAAATATTGCCACTAATAGAATAGTTCATTTCTAGCCCTAACGTACACTGATACATCCTGGTGTGAATTCAGCATCACACTAAAGCAATAGCTTTCTGTAATTAATTTCATTATAAAAATGCATAATTTGCAGTCAGCCATGATTAATTTATTCTGTGAGTGAAAGTCTCTGATAATAGGGGGTTACTGAAATGAAATTAGTAGTTGGTGAGTCATGTGATCTCATAATGGAAACTCCCACGAGGCAGCATTGTTTATGTCAAATAAATTCACTTATAGTTTATAATTTTTTTATATATATAATTTTTTGAAGTATGGCTCACACTGTCACGTAGTGGTCTGGATGCTGCATCATTCAAACAGTAGTTTTCAGTCACGAATGCCATTGTAGAAATCCACTATGCACAGTAAACCAGGATTCATTTCATCCATGAGTGAAAGTGTCCAAGAACAGGGCTGTTACTGAGATTAAGCATGTAGTATTCAGTTTGTCATGTGATGCTAACATGGTTGCCTCCATGAGCTGAGATATGACTGAACTCTTCATCTCACATGAGTGTTCATGATTTTAAACATTCTTCAAAATTACTATTAATTTCTTTAGAAGTAAAACTTTTTAAATGAGGAAAATAATTACTAAGTGCAGCTTTTAATAAGGAAAATATTACTATTGCCAGTAGTATTTACTATCTAGTATTCTGAAACCTTCTCTTGTTTTCAGACTTCCCTGGCATGGAAATGCCCCTCTGCAGCCCTCCTGTCCTGACCCTAATAAAGTGAATTTTACACCTCACGGTGGCTCCGCCTTCTGCCCTGTGAGTCTCCTCAAGCCCCTCCTTCCTTCTATGGATCTGTTATTCCGTGGCCTGTCTGTTTCACCAGTCACTGGCTGTTCGGCTCAAGGTCCTGGCACCTGCCAGTCACCAGTACATGGTGTGGGTGGATACTTGAGCGGGATCCTCCCGGACTCTACCACCACCTCTTTGTGAAGAGCAGGCATTCATAATGAGAAAAGATTATGAAAAGACAATTTTTTTTGCCTTTGTCACACTTCAGAGACTTTACATTAAAGTGTCACAAAGAAAAACACCAGTAACTGCTTATGCTATCTACTCTTGGCACAGAGAGAAAAACGTCATGATAGAAGAACAACATTGGGAGCTTTTCACCCACAGATGCTACATTAAAAAAAAATCTATGGTTGTCTATGGCAAATCTATTTGCAGATGACATATTGATCTCAGGACACTCCGGACTTGGCACTTGTGATAATTTCCTTCTTACATTATAGCATTCATTTATTGCTATTGTACTCTATATTGCTATAATCCAATTCATCCTCTGTCATAGGATGTATAATTGGTGAGAAAATGGTCTTTCTGGACCTCTTACCATATTTTTGTACTGTATGCTGGACTTTTAACCAACACAAACGAGGCACTAATGGTCCATAGAGTCTCTGAAGGTCCATGTGGGCTATCGACATCTGTATATGACTTGAAGTGGCATTTCGTCTGGAGATTTAAAGGAATTAAGCCAAGCTCTGAACAAGAGGTCTTAATTCAACAAAGAGTTACCATTAACAGTCTTGCTTGAGTATGGGGCGTTAATGTGTCTGGGATATTAACCAGACAGTACAGCGAGTAACCAGAGAAACTGTAGTGTTTACAGCTGCAGTTTTAAGGAAATGGCATGGCCACACAAAGCCCATTCCTCTGTGTTCATGGACTGTGGGTTTCTCACACTTAAATTCAGTATAAACAACGAGACCCTGTTAAGGGTTTATTTCCCTACACACTTGATGAGGGTGCAGTATGTTTTAACTGAATTTTACTACAGCGTTGACAAACCTTCCTATTCTTTTGAAAACGTCACTGCTTTGATGTTAATGCTTACAAACGTTGGTCCTATTGTGAAGACAGTTTGGGTTTACAGACTTTTTACACATGACACAAATTAATTTGCTGCACTGAGATACAATGCATTTGTCATAAGGAACGAGACTTACAGCAAATCATTTGTGGACAAAGCCTGATATTTAAAGCACTGATTTAATCCCATATATTTCCATGGATGTATGAGGCAGACTACAGTATTATATTGTTTCGCAGTCCTGGCATCATTCACTTGTAGTGTACTATTTTGAGTTCTCAGTAAGAGTTTATTATTACCTTGTTCTTCAAGGAGCCCTGATTTAATGATTTTGTTCTCAGATACTTTTGTTTGTTTGTTTGTGCCTTCTGTTACTGTTATCTTGTAACAGTTGATGTACACCAAGCCTTTCGTTTCCCTTATTATTTCTGTCATAAATTTAAATGTATGTTACTCAATGTTGGCTGCCATAAACGAGAAAAATCTCAGAGAAATAAGAATGTCATTAATGTAGATTAAAACTTTATAAACATGGTGAATCTTGCACGTTTGTCACTTGGTTTTAAATATTGCATTACGATTATATAGTGCATTTAAAATGTACACTATGCAAACTTTAATCGAATACATTTAAAATGCTATTTTAATCTTTCATTACATTGCACCCCGTTATTTGTAGGCAGATTATCAAGCAAACGCTGTTTGCCAAGGAATTCTATGCCCCGCCCCTGTTAACGACACCCGCACATCATTGGCTGCATGTCGTCCGCTTTTGTTTATTTGGACCAATTAAAACAATCCACATACCGTGACGTAAAAATTCTATGCGCAGAGTTTCAAGAAAGGCCCCATCCATTTGTTTACAAGAGCCCGTGTCTAATGCCTGACTGAAAGTCTACTCACAATAGTTAAAGAAAAGGAAAGGAAATATTGAACAGAAAAACTATGCGAATACGGCGACTTGTATTACTTCTCAGTAACGGTAGAAACGGTGCGTTAATTAATTTATTAAGAACATAAATTCACACTAGTAAGAGCTGTCAATGTCGGCATTGAGTGCATTTCATCATCCGAGCATATAACAGAAAATAAAACGACCGTTTGGCTGACCGAAAGGCGGTTTGACAAATAATGACTGGACACTCTCTTTAAATATCTTTAAATTCTGTCTTTGTCAACGTGTCTCAATTTACAGGCATATCAACAGCCTCTCTGATTTTCATCGGGTCCTTCTGCAACAGTGTCTCTGACGCACCTATGAAAACGTGTATTGGAGACTGTCCCAGCATTTCTAATTTGTAGTCTGTAAATGTCAACAACAATAACAAAAAGCCGCATTCGTTCTGGCATTCGCATCATTTTTTGAAGATGCTGACGTTCGTCCGCAGGACAGTTTACTGATCTGTAAATAAAACATTAAGAGAACAAGTCAGCAAAGTGATAGTGTATCTTCATTATTGTAAGTTGCTTTAAGACTGTAGTTTTTTTATTAGAGGAAGGAGAGCTTCATAATCAGCAGAGAGAGAAGAGGGGTGTCTAGAGTCGCGTCATCATTTCTAATCGCCGGTAGAGTGGATCGGGACGCAGCACCGCGGGATAAGGGGAGCGGAGCGGTGTCCGTGTCCATACCGAGACTACTGGACGACAGCATGGCCGCTGGGAAGGCAACGAGCAAACCTTCTTTCTGGCAGAACGAACGGGTCCGATTCATCATCTGCTTCATCGGGGTGTTCGTGTGTTACTTTTACTATGGAATACTACAGGAGACAATGTGAGTGGGACAGCATTGCCTTTTGAACCTGGGAAGAGCCTGAGTGGCTTTCTAGAAAAACGCCAACCTTGCTTTTTGAAATGAGCTTCTCATACATTTCTGTACTGCATTTGCTTTACATTACATACGAGATAAAACTGCTTGTTGCTACTTTGTTGATGCTTTTATTTTGAAGTAGAGACGACCTGGGATATACGGCAAAGTGCAAGCCCAATATAACTTAAATTGATTAAGTGATTAAAAATAAAGCACAGAAATAACGTTACACAAAAAAAGGTTAAAGGTTTAGTTCACCCCATAATGAAAATGTTCTCATATACTCACCCTCATGTCATCTCAGATGTGATGACACAAATGAAGCTTTGCAAAACAATATTTCAGCTCTGTAGGTCCATACAGTGCAAGTGAATTGGAACTTTGAAGCTCTACAAAGCACATAAAGGTAGTATAAAAGTAATACATATGACTCCAATGGCTTAATCCATATATTCTGAAGTGATATGATAGTTGTGAGTGAGATACAGATCAGTATTTAAGTCCTTTTTACTACGAATTCTCCTTCCTGATATGCATGAAGAATGGGAATCGCCCCCCCCCCCCCTCCCCAAGCATAATAATAATAAAATAATACGTAGGTGAAAGTGGAGATTTATAGTCAAAAAGAACTTGAGGGTGATGAGGACGAGTAAATAATCATTATTTTTTATTTTTGGGTGAACCGTCCCTTTAAAACACACACACACACACACACAAAAAATGAAAATACACGCTCTAAACAACTTGTGGTTGAAACCTTGTGGTTTCATAAGTAGAAAGAGGAACTGTAAGTATTTATCATTCCTGTTCTGTATGAAGTGGTGTATGATATTTGATGTGGAGCCCCTTTAACTGGCACCCCTCTTTTGAGCATTTACCATAAAAAGACATTCACAAATTTAAATGGTTGTAATTCATAAATGCTTTGGACTACAGACCTAATCTTGGTATTGTTTGAAAGAAGACACTTAGTGGTTTATTGTTGACATCATAATTGAGTTAATGAAATCATATATAAAGTTATAGAAGATTTTTCTTTATAAAAAATATTATTAAACCTGTCTCTGGTGACCCTAAAAATGCTATGAAGTCTTACAAAGTTGTGTATACAATTTTAGCTTGATATGCCAAAAAATTTGTTTGCTATAACATTTTGTTTAGGTGCAGTACCCAACATGGCCACTGGATGTAATCCAAGCTCTACTTGTTGATTAAAAATTTAAAGTGTGGTAATCATGAATGCTTTGGACTACAGGCATAATCTTGGTCTTGTTTGAAAGAAGTTACTTAGGGGTTTATTGCAGAAGTAATAATTGATATAATTTAAATAAATAAAAAATATGGAAGCTTAAGTTTATTGTAATGAAAATGTACTGCACTAAACTTGCACCAAACTTGTTCTTTAATAAAACAAAAAAATATATAAGCTGTGCCTGGTCATCCTAAAAATGACAAAGTCAAAGCTATAAGCCTAATCAAGTTATGTTTTAAATTTGAGCTTGATTTAACAAAATAGTAGGTTGCACTGACATTTTGTTTAGACACTGTACCAAAAAAGGCCACTTGGTGACATCCAAGCTCTACTTGGTGAATGGTTGCTGGCTAGTCCAGTCCTTATTAGAAGTATCATCTGGAGAACTTTTGCACATAAAAATAAATCAAGAAAAAGATAAAACAATAAAATAAAGAATTTATTAAAATAGTTTGAGTAAGATGGTTTTACCTAACTGAATCTGACAGAAATCAAAGATTTGGCTCTATAAAAATGTATAGTGACAGTCTTACGGCTATTTTCCCCAGTCAATTTGCCAGTATTGGCCAATTAGCCAATAAAGCAACTTTTTCATAAAGGCAAGATTGCGATTGGTGTGACAACACAATAAAGGGTGTTCCAAACTGCCCTGTTGCTCATTTTCTGAAAGATGCATTTACCATCATTAGACAAATTGTTTTGAGGTGGGCGTGGGCTGTCCCTGTTCAGAAACTACAAAACCCTTGTTCAAAAGACTACAAACATGTCGCTGGGCTGTTATACAAAGGAAACATGGCAAAGAAAGAACATTTAAACATGCATCGTAATGCTTTGCAAACATGATGCATCCACCATGGAGAATCTGTTGATATTTCTTTATATTCTCAGTTCTTTCGGACAAAATCTCTTGATGGATGTTATGTTATGAACCTCTTGTGATACAAAGCAAGCCCGATGATTGCATGGTTGTACATCTGTGCATCTCAATTTCATATTAAAAGTTCTTGTTCACATTAAGAGATTAATTTTGGCACTAATTAATGCATTACTGTAATTATGTCATTCAAATTGCAAAAAAGGGGGCATATTTAGAAACTAGAGAATTAGAGATTTCAAACGATATAAGGTTTATCTAGATTACAGTAGGATTTGAAGGTAATGTAGTCCAATAAACATACAAAAAAAAAATTGGGACGGTGCCATTTAAGGTGCTCACCTTTTTTTTTAAGATGATGGTTATGATTAGTCACTTTGCCGCTTTAGACGGTTTCCACTGAATTAGACTGCCCCATCTCTTCAGTCACACCCCATGCCCCTTAAACCCCGCCTTCTAAAGGCTTGTCAGCCAACCCAGTGCCACCATACCCAAATGACATTTTCTTATAATTTACCCTACAAACTTATTTGAAGTATCTGTGGTGATAGTTTGTGAATAAGTGTTGTAGTTGTTTTTTTTTGTTGTTGTTGTTGTTGTTTTCTTTAGTAAATCTCTTCAGCTAGAGCTAAAATTAAGAGCTGTTGTAAACAACTGTTTATCTACCAGCCACTGTTGGCTATTTATTTCCACAAGTGAGTTCCACAAATTAAGTTCCCTTGCTTCTGCCAGCTGGTACATCAATGCATCTGTCTTTTGTTTCATTCAGCACACGAGGGGACTACAGTCACACAGGGAAGAAGGAGAAGTTTCATTACGCCACCACACTAGTCTTCATCCAGTGCATCATCAATGCTGCTTTCGCCAGAATCTGTGAGTCGAACTTTCAAGAATTGTGAATCATTTGTGTTACATTGCTTTGTATTTTTAAAGTTATAGGCACATAAGAAATGGATGGAATCACATAGCACCTCTTTCTTATTTTGCCACATTTCAATATAGTATATATATATATGTATGTATGTATGTATGTATGTATGTGTGTGTGTGTGTGTATGTAAGAAAAATAACCTAAGGAGTTGAGCTGTGGCATAGTTGTTAGTGCATATGCTACGTACTGCACATTGTGTCATCATGGCGTGGTGCTCATACAGGCGCACAAGTTTAAATCAGACTCACAACAGTTCCCACAAGTAATTTCTCATTATTTGTTGTATTTGTAGTAATTCAGTTTTTTGAGGGCTCAAAGCTGGACCGCACTAAAAGCTGGATTTATGGCATGTGTTCTTTGTCTTACCTGGGTGCCATGGTGTCCAGTAATTCATCCCTGCAGTATGTCAACTACCCAACACAGGTCTGCACCTTTCCTTACTCACACATCTCTCTCATGTCTCATAAAATAAATGAGATAGCGACTATTGTCCCATGTGTCTTGAGATGTGCAATGTGAGTCTTAATACGAGTATAATGGTTCTTTCTAGGTGTTGGGAAAATCCTGTAAACCGATTCCAGGTAAAAAATAATGTCTTCCTTATTTCTTTTAATCATACAAACATTGGTCTCGTGTTTCAAGAATGTAGAGCATGCTATGCTGGTTTATTAGTACATTATTAGCCCCTGTATAGTTGCTCTTTGGTTGCACTTGTACTTATAAAAGTCTGTACAGTGGCCCCTAAAAGTATTTTGGACACTTAAGTCGCACTTTAAAATGTATGAATATCATTGCATTACACAACAAGATATCAAACCAAGTGGCATTCATTGAAAGAAATATAGCTCAAGCAAAGCATTTCACAAAGATGTGAAAGGTTTTACATTATAAAACAATATATATGCTAGTACATTTGAGGGGAACTGACATCATATATCCACTAAAATGACATTGCAAGCAGTTGTTCAAAGTAATCGCAAAAAAATGGAGAATGCAAAAGGACCAGCATCATTTGTATTATTTCATAAATGTTTAAGCTTAAAGGAATATTTCACCCCAAAATGAAAATGTTTTCATAATTTACTCAACCTCATGCCATCCCGTATGTGTATGACATTCTTCTGCTGAACACAAATGAAGATTTTTTAGAAGAATGTCTCAGCTGTGTTGGTCCTCACAATGCAGCACTAAAAAGCACATAAAGGCAGTATAGAAGTAATCCATAAGATTCCATTGTTTTATTCTGTCTTCTGAAGCGATCAGGGTGAGAACAAACCAAAAAATAACTCCTTTTTACTGTACACCTTGCCAGTGCAGTCTCTAGGCACCATCATGATTTCAAGCTCGATTACGCTTCCTAGTGCTTGACGCATGCGCAGGGTGCTAGATGGCGCTAGGAAGTGAAATTGACCTTGAAATCATAATCGCAAAGGAGATTGCAGATATCAAGAATTATAGTGAAAAGGAAGTTTTCTTTTGGTCTGTTCCTACCCAAAAACAATTGGATCGCTCCTGAAGTCATGGATTTAACCAGTGGAGTCTTATAGATTGCATTTATGTGTTTTTTGGAGCTGCATAGTTCTAGTCACCATTCAATTGCACTGTCCTACAGAGCTGAAATATTCTTCTAAAAATCTTAACTTGTGTTCTGCAGAAGAAAGTAAGTCATACACATCTGGGATGGCATGGGGTTGAGTAAATAAATGATCAATTTTTATTTTTGGGTGAACTATCCCTTTAAGAGTCTGGATACTTTTTAGAGGCCACTGTAGCGCTCATTTCCTTCTCATTTAGATGGCAAGTGTTTTTGTTCCGAGTACAGAATGTATGTTTTTCCACACACGTTTAATGACTAACGCGGAGTGTATATTCCCATATGACCATATTTGTTGGCTTATAATTGTTCGTCATACGGCTATCTATTGTTAACTTGTCAGTTGTGCCATGTTTGCATATTCTCAAGCACATAACCGTTACTTCAGAACATTGATGGTTGTTTTTCCATTATGCTTTTATCCCTTTGCTTCCACAGTAATGATTCTTGGTGTCACAATCCTGAGGAAGAAATATCCCATGGCGAAATATCTGTGTGTGTTTCTGATCGTCACTGGGGTTGCCCTCTTTCTCTACAAACCCAACAAAGGCTCCACCACATCAGATGAACACACGTATGGCTTTGGAGAGATGCTGCTGGTTGGTCTTAGTTTTAATCTGTTCCATCCTCTAAAGAATGATATAGCGTTTCATTTGTGGTCCTCTGTGTAAAGACGACCTGATTTGTGAGGTCTGATTGCAGCTGGTCTCATTGACTCTGGATGGGCTGACAGGTGTAGCACAAGATCACATGAGGGCACGGTACCAGACAGGAGCCAATCACATGATGCTGAATGTCAACCTGTGGTCCACACTGGTTCTAGGAATTGGTGAGTTATTAAAGAGGGTATAATACAGAGTAAGTTCTGGTCATCAAATGTGATTCCCTGCGGCCCATTGAGGCCCATAGACAGTGTGCCCGAAAACTGTTTAGTGTACATTCGTCAATTTGATCTTGATCAACTAAACCTACAACTTCTTCAACAGTAATTGTACTGTTTTCCCTTCACTTTGGTGAAGTGAATGTATCTTATGGTCAGGGTTCTTCTGATTGCCTTATTTACCCCTTGTTTCTACACTAAGTGTTTGTCCTTCAAGGTTTTGAAATCGAGAAACATCTTCTTATGTCTATTATTTCAGTACTAACACTATACAATAGTAGTTGTATTTGTTAACATGAACTAACAGTAAACTATGCTTTTACAGCACTCATTGGAAATTGTTGTTTCAGCACACTAGTTCGTTTTAAACATTAAATGTTGTACACACTAAAGGGATAGTTCACCCAAAAATACAAATTCTCATCATTTTTTCACCTTCATGCCATCACAGATGTGTATGACTTACTTTCTTCTGCTGAAGTCAAATAAAGATTTTTGGAAGAATATTTCAGA
This sequence comes from Moxostoma hubbsi, assembly GCA_032164185.1. NCBI lineage: Eukaryota > Metazoa > Chordata > Actinopteri > Cypriniformes > Catostomidae > Moxostoma > Moxostoma hubbsi. Next base: position 29,366,088 of record JAVLUX010000024.1, on the reverse strand, counting down.
TCTGTAGGTCCGTACAATGCAAGTGAATGGTGACCAGAACTTGAAGCTCCAAAAAAGTCAGCATAAAGTTAATTCATAAGACTCCAGTGGGTTAATCCATGTCTTCAGAACTGATCCAAGCTGTTTTGGGTGAGAACAGACCAAATCATAACTCCTTTTTCACTCTAAATCTTGACAGCAGTTTCCTTCGTGATCATGATTTCAAGCTCTATTTTACTTCCTATCGCAGTCTAGCGCTCTGCGCATGTTTCAAGCACTAGGAAGTATAATGGAGCTTGATATCATGATTGTGCCAAGAGACTGCAATGAGTTATATTTTGGTCTGTTCTCACCCCCCAAATCAATAAGACCGCTTCACGAGACTTGGATTGAACAACTGGAGTCATATGGATTACCTTTGTGCTGCTTTTATGTGAATTTTGGAGCTTCAAAGTTTTGGTCACCATCCACTTCACTAAATACTACAGTGCTAAACTTGCTGAACACTACGTACTAAAAATCTTTGTTTGTGTTCTGCAGAAGAAAGAAAGTCGTGCACATCTGGGATGACATTAGGATGAGTAAACGATGAAAGAATTTTAGTTTTTGGATGAACTATACCTTTAAAATTAGTTAATGCATTATTAAATAACATGAACAAACAATAAAAGCATTTTAATGTATTAATTATTCTTGATTAATAAATCCTGTTCATTGTTAATTCATCCAAAATAATGAATTAACTAAAGTTAACCTACACAACATTATTTTATAGTTCTTCGAGTATTTCCATTAGCCCGATTTCAGTACATATTGTCCTCCAGTAGGGGGAGCTGTTGCTCTATGGTTTGTTTCTGATGGCAGGGTTGACGGAAGCCCTGCTGATTTCCTGCAGCTGTTCAGTCTGTCTGCTGCTCTGACAGGCATCTGTTCCTCACTTTTAATCTTTAATCTCATCACCCATGCAGCAAACTTCTTGCCTTCCAAACCTCTCATTACGAAACCAGAGTTGCTTTCCAGCAGCATTTGTTCAGAAATAATAAAGTTTTGGTTTAGGAAGTTGAATCGGGGTCCAAAATGAATCCTAATGCAAATCCACTGGCTTCGACAAGTACATGCTGGTTACTTTATTAGTAACTGCGGCATAGCACATGGTATTGTATATCTAATTGTAAGATTAATAATCTGATGCTCATAGCCAACAGTTCATCTACTATTCTTCCTAATTTTAAAGGGATAGTTCACCCAATAATGACAATTCTCTCACAGTTTATTTACTCACCCTCATGTCATCCCAGAGGTGTAGGACTTTCTTTCATCTGCTGAACACAAAATATATATATTTGAGGAATATTTCCACTCTGTAAGTCCATACAATGCAACTGAATTGTGGCCAAAACTTTGAAGCTCCAAAAAGAACATAAAGGCAGCAAAAAATAATCCATATGACTATAGTAAATGACAGGTGTGATTGAGCAACAGTTTAATACTTAAGTCCTTTTTTATATATATTAATTCTTCTCCCAGCCCAGTTTGTGGTGATATGCTCGAAGAATACTAATCACCAAAAACAAAAGAGGAATTTGAAAGTGAAAGTGGAGATTTATAGTAAAAAATTTTTTTAAAAAAGACTTAAATATTGAACTGTTTCTTACCCACACCTATCATATCTCTTCAGAAGACATGGATTTAAACACTGGAGTCAATATGGATTACTTTTATACTGCCTTATGTGCTATTTGAAGCTTCATAGTTCTGGTCACTATTCACTTGCATTGTATGGACCAACAGAGCGGAAATATTTATACAAAGATTTATTTTTAATAAAAGTAATGCAAAATACAGTCACACAGTCATTACATTTTCGATTCACTCATGATCGTCCAGTGTGACAAAGTTCATTTTAAACCCTTCTTATAAACAGTGTTCGTCCGATGTGAGATTTTCAATGGCCGATATGAATGCTGATATACAAAATCAGATTTGACAACAGCAAATCAGATGTGAAACGAACAATTATTTTATACAATATTTACTAAAATCTGCTTAAACTTGAAAATAAAAAGCTTGAAAACAGAAATTGTTTACTACCCATTAAACAAATGTATTGGTAAATTTTGGAGCTGACACAAGGGAAAGTTAACACTTCCATCAGTCATGGACGATAACCCCAAATTGGCAAAATAACGGCAAATGAATTGACCTGGCCGATATATATCAGTCTAATCACTACCTTTAACCCTTTGCTTGAAGGTTTATTCTCACTGTCTTTCTGTCTCTCCTCATAGTTGTGCTGTGGACAGGTGAGGTGTGGGAGTTTTTGTCATTTGCTGATCGCTATCCTGTCATCATCTATAATATCCTCCTGTTCGGACTGACTAGCGCTCTTGGACAGGTAGGTTTATTATGTGTGTGTACAGTAGATACACTAAATCAGCACTATCATTCATGTATACAATGAATCACATTAATGCTGAATTAATAGTCCAGGTTGTGCATATGTACACATGAGGTCACACAAGCATGTTTTGCCATAATAAGTGTCCTTTGCTCCCTTTCCTTCTCCTAGACGTTCATCTTCATGACAGTGGTGTATTTTGGACCGCTCACCTGTTCTATCATCACAACGACACGGAAGTTCTTCACTATCCTGGGTTCAGTTCTACTGTTTGGGAATGTCATCAGCACTATGCAGTGGTTTGGCACTGTCCTCGTCTTCCTTGGTGAGTGAATTATTACACTTATTATATTCTGCTGTGGGTGTAATTACACAAATAGCACAAATATTACTTCATTTTCTTTCTTTTTAAAGCAACTGAATGTTTTAATGTTTTATCTACAATTCGTTTTTTGTATTATTGTGACTGAAACATTATTGACAGCCCTATAGTTACCTCTTTTTACATCTCTCTCTAACTTCCATCTGAGCTTGTTAAAGTTGTTCTATGTTGAGCAGTACTAATAATGAGCACAGAGCTGTAAGGCCATAGAGAGTGGATGTTTATAATAAGCCCATCCATGACTCTGCTCTGTCCTTCAGGCCTTGGACTGGATGCCAGATTTGGAAAACCTCCTATGAAGACGACACACTAAAGACTGGAACTGTGTGTGCGGCTGCATGCGGACTCGGACAAACGTAGAAGTTTGTTCTCTCAACATTTTATCGCATTAATTCCATCAGCGGTTTGCATTTTTAGCTCTCAAAGTATTGTTATTATGCTGATGTTCTGAACATTTAATTATGGGAAATATTTGCCCATTATCTCTCAAAATGGTATCTATGGTAACGGAGGGATATTGCAGACTACAGTGTGCTTAATCATCATTTGTCACGCTTATTGAGAAGAAGAAAAAATTGAATTCAAAAGATAAAGTCTGGATAAAGAGATCCTGTAATCTAAAAAAAAAAAAAAACATAAGAAAGCACATGGCTGATTGTACCTCCTGGAAAACTCCCCAGGAAGGCAACCACTAAATTTGTAACAACCCAGATTCTTACTTTTGACACATTTAAACACGTCGCCATGCCTTCCAGTCGTTGCTGAATTAAGACACATGTGTTCTGCATTAATGCTAGTCTTAATTTAGGCAGTGAATTCTGTTTAGCGTCTTGTTGCTGTCAGTGCATTCCCTAGGAAGTGTGTGCATGTGTGTGGTGCGGATGAAATACTCAAACATCATTTACATGCAGTGGGAGGATGTTTGTCTCATTACACAGGCATACCTCTTCAGATGAACTCTTTAATACTAGACATGAATTCTTTTCATACCAGGTGTCATATTTATATTCAAATCACAAGTGATGCATCTCATTTGTTTTGTTTGTGGTCCGAAAGAAAGCAAATGTTTAGAAAGTTTACAGTTTTGTTTTTTTTACAAAGAAGAACAAAAATATCTTCGTTATACTGTATCCTTATGTCAGAATAAAATGTCTTTTTTTTTTTTTTAGAAGATTATTACTCTGCGTCTCTGTGGAGGGATCAATTTTGAATGATAACGGGTATTTAAATAAAAGGGAAACTCAGTCAGGTTGCTAGAAGATGTCGTTGAAAGGAAACATCTGCCAAAACCTCTGTTCATCTCTGCCAGCGTCATGCTTGCACTCTGTCTAGGAAGAGAAAAACATCCAAATGACATTAAACACACCCTGGACATGTTTGGGTCATTCCTCTTATGCAGTACCTTATTTTGAGCTCTGTAGTTTTTAGAAAATGAATATGTCTGTGATATAATTTAAGTCTTTAATGAATTTCTTTAAAATGGTATGCGTTATATGCTTTGGTCAAGCTCAAGCACTTAAACTCGATTAGTTATGACTTGATTGTTTTACGCAATATCAAGAACATTAACAGGATGGAAATAAAGAGCTAAGAGTAGCCATTGTTTAGAGAGTTATCTTAAATGAGGGAGTCGACTTGAAAGCCATTTTGACAAAAAAAAAAAAACGTCTGATGTCCCAGGACATCAATAGCTGTGACCAGAACCTCAGAGTTGCCATTTTGTAATCACAGTAATTCTGACACGACGTGAACGCAGGATTACGTTAATGGAATGTTGAAATGGGCATAGACTATTCTTTAATAATCTATTCAAGATTATTATTATTATTTATTTAATTTTTTTGGAATTAGTGTTAAACTTTCAGACAAGGCTGTCAAGCCAACATTAAAATGTGTCCTGACAAACTTTACTTATTTGTATAATACTGTATGTAATTTCATGACCTAATATTAATTGATCGAATGTAGAATTTGTACAATAAAATATACACTTTCTTTCTTTCCTTGTCAGTTACATATTTTATACAATTGTTAAAGCTCTGGATAAACCATATCAGAATTCAGATTTTTTTTCTTCTTCTGACAAGTATCCTAAATGCCGTAACTTCACTCGTAATAAACGTTGGAAGCAGAATGGTTTGAAGCTTGTTTTTGCCCTTTAAAATGAGAATTTGGTGCTGGAAAATGTACTTGAGAGTCCTGGAATTTCATTCAGTGATGCCTGTATGAACTTTCCCAAAACATTCCAGAATTTACTAAATGAATTATTAATACATATGTTTGGGCTGATGTACCAAAAATTGTGAGTTGAAAATGTTATCCAATATATGAAGGCATAAACGGTATGATGGGGACATGACAATGTACACCGTGTGTGTGTGTATGGGCGGTTTGGTTGGTTTATGAGGACATAATTTAGGTTGCGAACTTGTAATTACAAGGGTGTTATGCTATATATGTGGTTTATGAGGACATTTCTAGTGTCTTCATAAATCAAATCACTTAAAAAAACATGCTAAACTATTTTTGTATTTTTTTTTAATGTAAAAATGCAGAAAGTTTTTTGTGAGGGTTAGGTTTAGAGATAGTGTTAGGCGATAGGATCTATAGTTTGTACAGAATAAAAATCATTACGTCTATGGAGAGCCCTCATAATGATAGCTGCACCAACGTGTGTGTGTGTGTGTGTGTTGTATATTGTTTAATGGTGTGAGTGAACTTTTTTCAATGTTGGGACAATAAAAACCAAAGACTTAAATAACATGTATCTCAGATTGTGTTCAAGGGACTAAAGCAGAACATGACGCCATTAACATGATCAAACGTACCTGACAGGAGTTCACCCTCCACCTTTCGTAATAGTGATCGCAGTAGAGAGCCGTCGCTGTTTGCTTAACAGGAACTCTGAGGAAAGGTTAATGTGCAATTCAAAGCCGAAAATGAAATTGCAGGGAAACAAACACGGCTGCATGTCAGGAAGGCAATCTGATTAAAAGAGCCAGCAGTGGCAGTGCAGCAAAACTACATTTCCAGACTCACCGTTTGAACAAGCTGGCCTGAGGGTGTCCTGGCTAAAATGATGATGAAGAGGAGCTTCGCTTCTTTTCTCTCTCACACTTGTAGGCCATGTAAATGGAAATTTCAAGGATGTATTGGTAACACACGCCATGAATATAAAAAGGTAAAAATAGAATTTTTAAATTGTGTTTTCCAGACCTGGTAAACACAAAGTTGTCATCAATTTTTAGTGAACATATATTTGTCTAGTTTTTCTCAGCTCAAAATATTTTATTGGCTAGATACACTAAGTATCATACTTTAAATATTTTATTTACAAAGATGAATTAATTAATGCTAAGTCACTGATGAGTTATAAATGTATGGATGTATAGTTTCATAAGCATAATCAATATTACAATTAGGCATCTATATGTCCTTTTATTGCACTTTTACATTACAAAGGCTTGTTTTGGTTTCCATAATCCAAAGTAGCTTCACTAAATTCACTATTTCACAATGCAAAAAATGTATTTAGTTAACCATTTTTTCATTTAAAAACATTAATTAATTAAATTAATTAAATGCATGCATAATTTGAATTATATATAGAGAGAGAGAGATTATAAAATTAATTCAGCACAACAAATGCTACAATGCATAAATAATTTAAATTAGGGACTAAAAACGTCTGAAGGAATGAAAACTAATGACATTTTTAGCAGAATGTAACTGAAAACCAGAACAAAGGAATTTTCAATTGTTCCTGAGTGAAAACGTTATTTATAAATGCTGACATCCGGTTAATTTTGTTCATATAATTTTTAAAGAACACATTAAACTCGTCCACTTTACAGATTTCTAATATGACAGAGTAAAATGCATGTTTGGATCAACCTTGCCTATTTACTTCTTTCACATCTACAACCATATTTTACCCTCCTTAACCATATTAAACACATCAACGACTTAGACAACCTTCTCTAGCCCTTGTACAACTTTTACCACTTGCATGCACAACGCTGGCTTTACTGTACTCCCTGTCCTGGGATCAGATCTCTGAAATCACTACAAATCACAGTGTGGTCTTTTTGGATTCTCACACTGACCGTAGATCAGCTCAGCGGTCAGTAAGAAAAAGTAGCGCGCCTGCAAATGGGTATCCAGAGCGCCGCCTTTACAAAATACCTCAACATGTTGTCACATTCTCATCAAATCTACATTCTGCAACCTTGCAGTGACTAGCATTTAAACATTTTGTATAGTAATAATAATTAAGAAACTCAAATGAGACGACAATATACATTGGCTTGTAAAATATAAAAAAATTTAATCAGGCAAACTCTACAACCCCCCCGCGGACAGTGTCGTCATCTCTCAATGCTGAAACGATCTTGCTAGTCCTCGTACAGGGCGCGCTTATTCCGGTCACTTTTGTACATTTTGGGAGATTAAATTTATCTCATCCGTCACGATGCTGAGCACGGTCAGTCGGCAACTCAGAAGTCATCCTGCCGTAAGTGAATGATGATTTGGGGACGGTTTAATCTTTAAAAGACAGCTGATATCGCGAGATATAGAGCCGTTAGCGTCCCTGCTACGGAATGCAAGACATGCCAACAGTCCAAATATGTACATCTCTGAATCAACATAAAATCATTAAATCATTAAAACAACCTTACACCAGAAAGAAAGTTTCACTTAAATGATGGTCACGGTCACGGACAACCTGGAAATATGTTAAAATTATAAAACAGTAATATTCAAGTCTGGTTAACTAATTAAAATGAATTAAATATGAATTTAGGATATGAAGTAACTTCTTGTGGGGATGTTTATATAATTTTTTTTTTTAAATAAAGCTGAGCTCTAAAATACTAAATCGCCCAAAGAAATTTCCTCACTAATTATTTTTGTAAATCTTATTCCGTAATATATCTCGAAAAGTATGTGAAATATATATATATTTTTTTTAATGTGGTAACCCCGAAAATGGTTTAACAACGAGAGAGAATAAATGCATTTTTGAAACATTTTGCGAACGTCAAAGTGTCAAATCAATTGGGACGGTCAACAGAATAAATTACACCCTTTTATATTTTATTGGGCAAGCCGCGTGTATTATCTTGTGTTCATTGTCTTTAAAATGTATTAATACATTTTTTATTTATTTATTTTTAAAAAATGTTTATTATATATATATATTTTATATATATATATATAATTTTTTTTTTTTTTTTTTTTACCTTTACTCGTTTTATGGTTTGTGCGCTCTAATCCAAAGCAAACGGAACTGGCCGGCCTGCGCGTCACGTGACCGCACTGTGATCAGAAGCTCATGGACGAGCGTGTACTGTAAACTGAGGACAGTCTGAGCAGTGCGGTCAAAATACACAACTAGGGCCGTGTGCTGCGTACTATTAGTATTTCCTTATTGATGGCTGATCCCCTTTTTATTTTTATGGCCTGTATCCTGACTGGAAATAATCTCCTATCTCCCTCTAACTTTTTAAAGTCTGTATCAATGCATTTGCAAGTTGACTTTTGCCGAGAGAGTACAAACTTATCAATTTCGTATTTGACAGATGCATGACTTATGTCCTTTTTGCAATGTGGAGCACTTACAGTAGGGGTTTAAGTCGGACTTTTCATCACGATACGATGAGATTCTCTTGTCCTGCGATCCATTATTTGCAGATACTTAAAAGTCTGCCGCAATACGATTCGATTCAGGGGCCTGCGGTCGATATTCCGATTTTATGTGCCTGTTTTTCACAATCAATAAACAACATTTTGACCTCAAATGCAATACAAAATATTATTTTATTCATCTCTCTGTATCCACATTGAGACATCCACAACAAAATATGGTACTTAAGATGTTGAAAAAAAAATGATACAGACAAATAATATAAAAAATAAGGTCACACACAAGTGATCATCACTCGTTTGATGACAGGAAATGTTTCAGTTTAGTCCAATTCAAAGTACTTGCATACCTGACTTGTTTCCAACTGTCCGTGCCATGCACGGTTATCTTGGCTACAATTTCTACAGTTTTAATGAAAAATTCTGTTACGGTTAACTGGGATAAATGTTAGTAAGGGTGTTGATGTGTAGATGTTTAAAGTCGTATAACTGATGCTGGAGCTGAGCAGGTGTTTCTCTTTCCATCATTAGTGCTGTTCAAAATGTCGCCGTTGTCAAGATGTTTCACGTGATGGTTGAACTTCTCCATGGTACTTTAAAATAGCAAATTCTCATGTAAGATTCAAATGGGTCGCACGCGCAACGTTATCGATGGAGCTTCTCTGCATTTGTCATGAGAGCTCACATTTTAAAGTGAGCCCAGTTGATGTGCTTGCACTGATCCTGTCAGTGGAGCTGGCATTTCGCGGGAAGCCCAATTGATGCGTGTGCATGCCGCACGGATAGCAGAGCACAATTTGGCTTCGAAACCCCTGCACACATCCATGTCCCACATGAAAAGCATACGGTTGCTTCGTCACCTGACGGAAATGAGTACAGACGTGGCTGACAGTAGAGTATTAAAATAAAGGTGCATCTTCAAAAATTCGATATCGATATTTAATCGTTGTATTGATTACATTGGACTGTTGGTCATTGGATCAGTGCTTCGTTACCCCCCTAGTTTACAGTACGTGTTGGAAAATCAATTCGATCAGTGTTTTCCAACCTTTGCCACGTTTACCCCTTCATCAGCACCAGTAAGTCTCAAGTAGGGGTGTAAATGGCAGTTTCATCACGATATTATCTTGTATCGATTCTCTCATCCAGCGATCCGATGTTTGCAGATACCTCAAAGTCTGCCACAATACGATTCAGGTTCGATTCAGGGGCCTGTGAGCGATATTACTATATCATATGCCTATTTTGCGCAACCAATTACATTTATTATGTCAAAAATGCAAGCAAAATTACATTTTAATATTTTGAGCTCTCTTGTGCAAATTGGGGCATCCACAAATAAATAAGGTACTTCAGTTAAAACAGGGAGAAAAAATATAAATATTTATAGTCATACAATCACACACAAGTGACATCAATCGTTTGATGACATCTCATTGCCTTGTGGAATGAGGTTAACGCTACAGTGACAATTTGTCATCTCTGCAACCATCAAGGAATGCTTTCCATCCAAAAAACCCAATGACAGGAGCGTATGTGCTATAGGCCTTTATCACTCTCCTGAGTTCGCAGAGAGGAAGCTTAGCTTAGTTACGTAAAACAGCTTCCACTGCAGTACGTTTCAATGGCAGTGCCCACAGCGTGAAATTATTATGGACTATTTTATGCACGATTCATCTAAAATACTGAATGTAAACAGAAAAACCTCAACTTACAATCATTACTCGGGGATAATGAAGTATAGAAAAACGATATCATGTTGTTTTATTATTTTAAACAGGATGTATGTGAGCAAGAACCACTTCACAGATTAAAAGTACGTTTTTTTTATTAGAGGAATGCAAGAATATAATACAAACATGAGTACATTTGCACATTAAAGAGCATTAGAACAAGACAAGGGTAAACAGTAAGTCACAAAAAAAAAAAAATAATATTCAGAGTAATTGCATTTATAATGATCACATTGCTGTCATGTAATTACTTACTATAATCTCCATGAATGATATAAGATCCATTAAAAAAAATTCCAAATAAAGAAACCTTTCCATCCCAGAGTCCGATTACAGAAATGTACTGGTTAAATCGTTGTAAACGTGGAGTCGTATCCTCGTGGTTTGAGTACGATGATTGAAGCGTCCACTCACAAGTTGCGTCCGAATGCAATGTAAATAAAACATAGAGATGAAAATGTCCGTGTCTACAACTGTATTATATTCACAAACGGGAGATGAGCATTCTGCAGTAGTTAAAACAATGACACTAAAACACTTAAACGCTGTGTCTTCGGACTTGAATTGAGCACAGTAATCCTCTGGGAGTAAGCGGAACCATGTGCGCAGCTCTTCATGAACTGGGAAAGCTTTGCGCTGATAATCACCTCACGTGTATACGATTACACAGTATGGTGAAGTGCCGAGTTACTCCAAAGAGACGATTAAACGGCTGATGTTTACTGCCAAGTGCATCCAAGTTGGCTTAATTTCTTTAGAAAAACTGTGATCGTCCATAGACAGATCGGTGGACGGATGTTTGGTTACGCTACTATTCGGAGACGGATGTGACGACACGCGGACTGTGATAAAGGCCTATCCATGTTTTCTTGACTACAACTTCCCCGGTTGCATTGAAAAATTCTGTTACAGTTTACTGTGATAAATGTTAGTACAGGTGAAGATGTGAAAAGTCTTATAATTGATGTGGGTTCAGGCATTAATAAGCACATTTATCTCGAACAAGTGGCAGATGGAATAGGATGAATGCAACATTAATAAGATATATGAAATAAACCCCAGTATAAGAAGATTCTCTACAAACTTCAAGTCTAGGCATGATCAAGTCGTGTTCAAATCACTAGGTGCCATCTGGGTCATTTAAGACTCACACGCGTGATGATGCATGATTGCTGATTGGTGAAAATCCTCCTTTATGCCTTCCCTGTCAAACCTTTTTGACTACGACACATCCTACTGAACTGTAACGCCTTTGAAACTATCAGACAGTGATTTTATTCAGATACATACTTGATGGAAATATTTAGAAAGGTATCACTTGAACACATTTTAGAATTTTTCTCATGTATTAATCTCAAATGTCTTGTATAGCTTTGTAAATTGTATATATTTATTGTTTACCCTGTGCTTGCCATGTGAAAAGCCTTGTTGCTGACATGGTTAATAAAGCTAATAAACATAAGCAGGTGTTTTCTCTTTACCTCGTCAGCTCTGCTCAGAATATCAGGGCTCTTAAGCCGTTTGACTTGGTTGAATTGCTCCAAAGCCCTTTAAAATGGAAAATTCTCCTACAGAATTCAATTGTGTCGTATGCTCCACGATGTTGAGGGAAGCCAGATTTAATTGCTCGTGTGAGCGACTCCGCGCTATCCTGTCACCTTATCTCACAGCCCTGTTGATTCGTGTTCACACCGATACATCAGAACGCAACTTCAGTCACTCCGCGCACATCCGTAACCCACACAAGAAGCATATTTAGCGCTTCTAAATCGAGATGGATATCATAAGTAGACATTTGTCGATATTCAATAATAAGGTATACAGTGATAATTAACATGCACAATATTATTATTGTGAGCACTTCAAAATACAGAGAAGATTTATAGATAACCTATAATTTGTTTCGATTTTTCTGAATGCACTGTAGTGTTTTGATCAATAAATCAACATTCCCAACACTAACTATTACAGTAATAGGAAGACATACCAAATAATTAAAGTTTCTGTCTCAATTAAACTTTTCCCTCAAAATGCCACCATTGTTGTTACTTGTTAATTGCAATGAAAATAAACTGTAATAAATGAGATAAATGCAAAATAGAAGCATTAGACTTTTCAAAGCCAGCATGTCTCTTTGAATCTTATATGGTTTGATCTTTGCAAAGTTACTTTCTTTGTGATCTTTTAATTAAAAAAAGTACAAAACAATACGTTTTATTCATCTTTCACCCTGTTTTGTATATCAAAACAATACCGTGATAATACCGTATATCGTGGTAAATGTTTCAGCAATTATCGTGATATGAAAATTTGATACGTCACATCCGTAATCATAAGGTTGCTGCGGCGCATGACGGAAATGAGTACGGACATGTCTGGCATTAGTGTTAAAAATAAAGGTGAATCTTAAAAATACATGCATCGATCTTCATGTTTTGGTTAATTGATCAATGCATTGAAAAGTCATTACACCCTTAGGCTCAAGTACCCCTTCATTGACACAAAATCAAAGTTGGGCCTATATGTTTTTTGTTAAAATGCATATTTGTATATTTACAAGTGTTTTAATTGATATTTAGAGCAAGTGCTAAACTGGTACTGTCTCTATAGGACTACCGGCTGAGCGCATACGAGAGTGACGTTACACTGCGTCTTATTTTGAATAACATGTTTATTTTTTGTTGTTTTGGTCAACTACTGACTGTAAAGAACAGAAAGGATATTTAAAGAGATATTATAAATAACAAATGCATTGCATGGATGGATCTCATTTAATCGATTATTAATCAAGTAGTACTTGAAACTTCTTTGTAGTTCTTGGTAACTTCTGTGAAATGTAGTGCATTAGTCATATGAATTGCTTTTATTATACATTGATGGTGTTTTTATTTCATTTGTCTATTCTACATTTGTGTTCCACAGCATACATGTTTGGGATTTTTAGAAATTACTATTCCAAGTCATTAGCAAACACCTTCAACTTGTTACAGTTGCTTTACATTTTCTTCATTTCTCATTATAGTTGATCCCACTGTTTATTTTCATTGGTGGTGGATGCACCATGTCTCTGACATACCTGGCTCGCCTGGCCATCCGTAACCCAGACGTCTGGTAAGCATCCATTAATCATTTGTCTCTCACCATTGATAATAAAATACAGATCTGCTGCTTATTTAACTTGAGGGAAATAGCTTTTGATTATGTATTGATCTATGCTGATTAGAAAGAGCGTGTCTATACCTTGACCCAATCAATGGGGAGAGATTTATGGTGCTGCACAGGTGTGTGCTATTTTTGTATTTAGTTTTGTCATGCATGCCTGCTGTAAGTTGTTTGTGCACTCATTTGCTTCATCTCCGCAGCTGGGACAGAAAAAACAACCCAGAGCCCTGGAATAAAATGGGGCCGAATGATCAGTACAAGGTATGAGCTCACTGTGACCTTGCATATCAACCTATTAAAGGCTCCCATTTGCTCTTTTATTTTTTAAATCTTTCAAAGTTACTGTGTGTTCAAGGAATGTTTTGGGTTCAATAGAAATTAAGTTGTTTCAATAGCATCTGTGGCATTTAATTTATTTTGTTTTGCCTTTCGACTATGTAGCCACTAGCCCCATTAAACCTTTGCTTGATATGTACAAGGATACCAGGAAGGGACTCTAACCAGAAGTTCATCTGCCTAGAACAGTAGTCCCACCACTAATAACAAATTATTTGCAATAAATCCTGTTCTTGGAAAAAGACTTTTCCTTTCAAATCTAGACACGATCAAGTGGTGTACACAAGGTGTCATACAGGCCATACCAGAGTGACCCATGTGTATTTATTGACGGTGGAAGAATCACCAAAATGCCAATATTGTAACATATGCTTTTGGTCTGCCCTGTCTTTAATGTCATCCACAATGTCTGGTTGGATTTATCAATTGTTTGATTACTTCCTGTATTTGCCATGAAATAGCCTTTGAAGCTGATATGGCAATAAAATTTAATACAAGCAAACAAAGGACCATTTTGACAACTTTTTAGCTCAAATAACACACATTTTATATTAAATGTATGAACAATTCTGCGATTATACCTTCCTGATTGCCTTTCCCTATTGACTTCTATTGCAAGTGCATTACTGTTAACGTGATTTTTGCTTATTATAAATTGAAGGATGTAAGTTATTTTCTGTGGTAACCAAGAGATATTGGTGTCTGCGAAGTATGTGCCAAAATGAAAAATTAAATGATAACATTTTCAGACATGTTTAAAAAATGAAATGGTTGATGGGGTTTTCATTTTGTCATTGTATTTATGTTCTCAGAATCAGGAGAAAATAAGCTCCATGAAGACAATGCCACAGATGCTCTAAAAAGAGTTTAACTTATTAACATGGTTTGAAACAGAACATGGCTTTATTGTAATAAAGCAGGCTTTAAGATGTAAGCATGTACCATGAGACTAATTTAAAGTTTAAAAGCTAACTTACCATGTGTCTTTATTTGGTTAAGTGCAAAAGCCTGCCATTGTTGCCCAAGTGTGGGAATCATATTAAGAGATGCGACTGAAGGACCGTATCAGGCTTAATCTCAGATCTTAATGAGTTTAATTCATTTAGTGCTTCATAAGCTCATTTTGTGTTCCGTTAGTTGAAACAAATCTAATCAAGCTCGTGCCTTAATGTGAATTTGATGTTTTGTCTAGTTCAAGTTCAGCACTTAAACAAGCAGTAGAGTTAATGAAGCTGTAGAGCACATTTTACGGTAGCTACTTGTTTAACTACTTCATATGCTTTCTCAGTTTATCAATTAAAAATGTATTTATTGTTTTTCTTTTTAAAAGTTCTTCACAGTGAACATGGACTACAACAAACTCAAGAAGGACCGTCCTGACTTCTAAATCTTTCCAGGGAATCCAGACTCAGTGCTGGACCAAAGGCTTGATATAAAACATACAAACAAAAAAACTAAAGAGCTGCAAGGCCCTGCACTTTTCCTCAATGACCATTGTTTATATATTAATTTATGCAAAGAGACTAAATCGCACACTCTTTTTGTCTCTGATTTGCTGGATCATTTTTTTAAATATTGGGTCTCTGATGTCTCTTGTATTTTCTTTCCATTCTTTGTTAATAGAATCAATTAATAAAAGAGAATTTTCTCCCACCTACAAAGACAAACAAGCTGATGTGTCATGATTGTGTGCATGTTTGAAAGTATGTGTGCAACCGAAGCTACATTCATACAGACATCTGATTTCAAATCTAGTTTATTCAATTACGATAGGATCACCTTGCCACTGGTACAGGACAGCTGTGTGGGGGGTGTTTTGTCTAAAGGCCACTGCACACTTCATATGAAATTGAAGATCAAATGGGTCTGACGTCATTTAAAACTAAATCTGGCCAAAATGAAGGTGTTTTTTTAGTTTGTTTTTGTGATGCGTATTAGCACGCCTGGGCGAACTGTCAGGAAAACGTAAGCCTGGTTTATACTTTGGAAGAAGCCAAACTTTTTTCTCCTGGATGAACTAAAGCACCCTAGGTGGTCAAAGCCGCTGTTTATACTACGCGCAATGTTTAGTTTGCTTAGGGTGATGTCACGGTGTTGAACGTGCTACTCCAGCCACAAGAAAAGACAATAATGCAGGGTTATCTCTCCGTGGACCAGCACTTTTAGCACTGTGCTGCTTCTTTGCTTGCGATTACAAATAAAAAGTGTCACATCCAAACCACATCCATTAATAGTTTTAACCAATCATCAGAGTTCTCTTGGGTCAAGAATTTCAGAGATGTGTGCTAACCACTGATATATATATATAGAGAGAGAGAGAGAACTGGATTGCTGACACAATGGTAAACTGCCAGCAGGAGTTGAAACCACAAGAAGTGTTCGAGCGGCCATCTTGGTATGCCCAAACTCTAATGAGAACATCAATGACTAACAGGCGAAAACGTCCCCGTTTCACTGATCTCCGGATACAACAGTTGCATTTCGCCCTCTAGTGACAATCATGTTTAATGTTTCATTTGCTTGCTCTGGATAATATTCCTGGGATTCGCTTGTTTTCATACTGAAGTGCTCTGTAGTCACACATGAATACATGTCATAAATATGTGTTCATTTGCCATTGAAACCTAGCATGCCAGTTTAATTTTAACCAGCTTGAATTGCTCGAGTTTTAAAGAAACTGGAAAAATTCCCGACTTATAATAATTACATGTGCAGGACATTTGTGTTGTAGGGACACGCATGCAGATTTCAGATGACTGAAAGACTAATGTTTACTCGCTGAAATTAGATGATTGCCTGTTAAGTCAACAGGCACATTGAAATGTTTGGGCATAGCAATATGGTGGCACAGTGGCTTCACTTTTTTGACGTCATGAGCAATCCAGTTCTATATTATATATCAGTGGCACGAACAGAAGCAATCTCACCAAACGAACATACTGGCAGAACAAAAACGTCAATGCATTTTGTCATTATTTGTAGGTGAATTAATCGAAGCCTGTTCAACCAGTAAGTACACCTTAGCCTTTACCGGCTGCTAAACACCTTCTTACTGTCATTGTTCTGCGTCATCGGTAGGTGTGACCTGGAGCTCAACCTAGTTTGGGGCAGACCTCAAATTCCAGTTAAGATCAGTTAACATGAACACACTGGCGTGCAGAGTTATTAGTGAGCAGGTGCAAACTTACCTACATCTATATGACCATTTGCGTTGAGACTTTTCCAACAATGTGATTTTTGCTTTGTTTTTAAGTCTACATATGGAATCAAATTTACTCTGATACTCTCAAGTGTCCATTCACTTTTTTGTTTGAAATGCTGCTTCACTCATGTGCCTTCTACAGCTGAAATCCAGTCATACATTTGCCCAAAGATATGCCAGTCATCATTCGTTCTTTGGGTATTCTACCCATTTAACATTCTTTTAGAAACCCATTTTTGCAGTAGTACCAGTGTCATCATAAATTACAATAACAGTGTGTAATCGGCACATATTATGGCCATGTATAGCATGTTAGCGCATAAGAGCCACAAATACAAAAAGTAAACATTACAAATTACATTATCTACCGTATATATATTACTTAAAATAATAAAGCTTATTTTACTGAGCTTGTGTGAATCCTACTCATGGAATGAAGGCAATGATAACACATTTTAGTGTCATATTACTTAATGTTTTACATGTAGTCTTGAGCGTCCACATATTTAAATGTACCTCTAAACACCACCTCCAGCAGTGTAACGGGTGTCAATGTTCACAAACAATCATTGCTCAGCTGTTTCAATCTTCTTTTTGGCTCTGAGCGATGAACGAAAAAGCAATTCGTCATGAGTGTGCTGGGGTCTTAAAGGGGCATGACATCTTTTGACATATAAGAGTTCGTTGCACAAACTTTGTTGAAACCAACCTACTAAAACACCATGTTCTTAACTTCTTCCACATTGTGATGTCACACTGGTATACATTTTGCATCTGACCACCTCCATAACACATTCAGTGTTCTACTTTAACTTATAACTTCTTTTGCTCCACCCAGTATAGCGGTGAGAAGTGAGATAGCAAGAAATGAGAGCAGGTCAGTCAAGAGCAGAGAGCCAATCCTAAAAGTGGCCGTATACTGTCAAGTCTTAAAGGAGAAGCAGCACCAAAACCAAGCATTTCTAACAGAGTGTCAAAATGACTGTTTTTTTGTGAAAAAAAAAAAAAAACTTTGCAAGTATCATAAGGTACCCTCAAGGAACATTAAAATAGTTTAAAAAAAAAGGAAAGAAAAGGCATGCCATGACACCTTTTAAGGTTTTGTTCACATTGGAGAGACATTCAATATAACTGCACAAACATTCATATTTATACACTCAGCGGCCACTTTATTAGGTACACCTGTACATCTACATATTCATGCAATTATTTAATCAGGCAGTCAGGTGGCAGCAGTGTAGTGTATAAAATTATGCATATGTGGGTCAGGAACTTCAGGTAATGTTCACATCAACCATCAAAATGGGGAAAAATGTGATCTCAGTGATTTAGACTGTGGCATGACTGTTGGTGCAAGGCTGGTTTGAGTATTTTTTAACTGCTGATCTCCTGGGATTTTCACATGCAGGGAATGGTGCGAAAATACAAAAACATCCAGTGGGGGGCCTGGGTAGCTCAGCAATTAAAGACGCTGATTACCACACCTGGAGTCGCAAGTTCGAATCCAGGGCATGCTGAGTGACTCCAGTCAGGCTTTCTAAGAAACCAATTGGCCCGGTTGCTAGGGTGGGTAGAGTCACGTTGTGTTAACCTCCTCATGGTCACTATAATGTGGTTCTCACTCTCGGTGGGGCATGTGGTGAGTTGTGCGTGGATGCCACAGGGAATAGCCTGAAGCCTCCACGTGCACTAGGTTTGTGGTAGCACGCTCAACAAGCCACGTGATGAGATCCATGGATCAACAGTCCCAGACGCAGAGACAGCTGAGATTCGTCCTCTGCCACCCAGATTGAGGCGCGCCACTATGCCACTACGAGGACTTAAGAGCATATTGAGATTTGGGCATTCCAAATTGGGTAGAAAAATCCACACACACACACACACACACACACACACACACACACACACACACACACACACACACACACACACACAAAAAAAACATCCAACAGTTCTGTGGGCAAAAACACCTTGTTGATGAGAGAGGTCAACGGAGAATGGCCAGACTGGTTCAAGCTGACAGAAAGGCTACGATAACTCCGATAACCCCTCTGTACAATTGTAGTGAGCAGAATAGCATCTCAGAATGTACAATATGTCGGACCATGAGGCAGATGGGCTACAATAGCAAAAGACCATGTTGGGTTCCATTTCTGCCAGCCAAGAACAGAAAACAAGGTGCTGTGGGCCTACCATCCGTGTTTGTTCCTATTTGATATCCAGATTTGTCAGACCAGGCAATCATCTACTGTTCTTAGCTGACAGTAGTGCTACCCGGAGTGTTCCTCTGCTGCTGTAGCCCATCCGCCTCAATATTCGACATGTTGTACGTTCAGAAATGCTTTTCTGCAAAGCACTGTTGTAACACGTGTTTATTTGGGTTACTGTTAGCTTGGACCAGTCTGGCCATTCTCCTCTGGTTCTGTCATTAACAAGCTGTTTTCACCCACAGAACTGCCTCTCGCTGGATGTTTTTATTTTTTGCACCATTCTCTTTACACTCTAGATAATGTTGTGTGGGAAAATCCCAGGGGATCAGCAGCTACAGAATTCTCAAACCAGCCGGTCTGGCACCAACAATCATGCCATGATCTAAATCACTGAGATCACATTTGAGACTCTTTGTGCAATTTTTCTAAAAAGATTAAATCTGTCCAGACAGTGCAGTCAATATTTGGCATATTTGCTATATAATGATGTAAGCTTCAGACTACATTATAACACTGTTTGGGCCAAAACGTGTAACAATAATAATTAAAAAAAATGTTTTTAAATCCCATCTCACAGTTGAGACTGAGTGATGTTTACAAAAATCTTATTTTAATTGGATTGTAAACAACTAAAATGCAGTTTGGGTAAGATTTAATGTGCTTCTTTTTTCACACTACAAAAAAATAAACTGAGTCCCACATGCCAAAAATATAAGAATAAACCCTCAGTGACATTAAAACTTAAAAAAATTCTTCACAGATTAAATGCCACTCTTATGCTCTGTTGCATATTGGTGATAGTTGTTAAAAATCCTGAAAGCAACAGTGGAAACTATTTAATAATCCCCAGACTCTCAGCCAACCCAGGGACCTTGAGTTAAAAAACAACTTTTTGAGATACTTTCTATCCACACATACATAACATTACTACATATAATGCAGCTTAACATATAATTACCTAGAAGGTTAGACATAGGTTGTAGTCAGAAGTCATCAAAATGTATCACCTTCTCAGACCAAGGACCCCTCCAGAATTATAGGAAAGGCCCTATCTGTGATGCTGCTTTTGCTGCTTTTAAGTGTAAACTCTGCGGTAGTACACTCTATTGGATAAAATTTGTGCAATTAACAAGTTGCAAATCTGTTAAAAGGATAGTTCACACCAAAATGAAAATTTTGTAATTTACTCACCCCTGTGTTGTAATAATCCCACGTGACTTTCTTTAATTTTCTAAACACAAAGAGAGAACTTGTGTCCAGTGATGTCATACAATGGCAGTTTATGGTGACCACCTCTTCAAGCTTCACAAGGACACAAAAGTATAATTCAGAATAAATTATTATGAGACTCATGATTGATATGAAAGCAAGCAATAAGGTTTGGTGAGAAACAAACCAAAATTCAGTTTTTGTTTATCTAAAAACAAGTCAGCCACAGCGATATTAACAACAGAATGCAACACAGCTGCATATACATGTATACTATAGAACCGAACTTACTAAACATGTCTGATGAGTTTGTAGTTGGAGAATAGATGCATTTCTATGCTCAGCCTCATTTGTTTGAAGTGTTTGTAACCCTGTTTTTAGATGAATAAAAAGAGTCTTCGTTTGAACGCCATGATGGGAACTTGCTCTCATGAACTTGAACCAAACATGAACCGTTTTGTGGCCCATTGCGCACAGGAGATCAGCAGATTTTGGGTTGTTTCCCAAAACAATCACGAGTCTTATGGAATAATTTATAGACTTTTGAATTATACTTTTGAAGCTTTTTTTCTCCATTTGTGTTAAGAAAAAGACAGATAGCCATGGAGTTATACAATGACATTTCCATCAAGAAATAAAGATGGCACTACTGTGAGTAACATCTAGAGTCTAGAAGCATTTCATCAAATGAGGCTCCATTTTCCAAAAGCAACACTAAACACCATCAAAACTGTGTTCTTTTGTACAGAATGTGCAAGCGTAATGGCTTGCCAGCTGATACGTGATAGCTGTGCAGTGTGTAAACCTCTCTCTCCTTGCCTTAAGAGATGCACTAGCAACCGAGGCTAGAGGCCTTGGCTTTTATAGTCTCCTTGTTAGCGCGTCCGACTCCCATGCCACTCGCGTGGGTTGAGTATCACCTGTGACACTTATTTATAAGTTATGTAGATAAATAGATAAAACCTTAACATTATACTATAAGGCCATGATGTTCATATTAAAGGAATATTCTGGGTTCAATACGAGTGAAGCTCAATCGAGATCATGTGGCCTAATGTTGATAACAACAACAACAAAAAATTTGACACGTCCCTGGAATGTGGCCAATCCGTAAACATTAAAATACACACAGTTTCAAATGTACAGCCACAAGATGTAAACAACATGCATGTTAAGAAGATTTTAGTGTGGAAAAATCACTTACTAACATTTTCTGTGTAAAGTCATTGCCAATTTTACTACTACGTTGCATGACTACATTGATTTGATCTCAACAAACACTAAAATGACTGTATAAATGACAATTTAACAACTTAACAGCTCAAATAATACACGAGTTTTAACAGAAGAATTAATGTTATTACTTTTATTCAATTAAAAGCTTCACATTTCTGCCTTTAAATCCTCCAAAGATCGGCCCCATTCACTTCCATTGTAAGTGCCTCTCTGTGATTTTTCTATTTTTTAGTCGTTTTAAGAAAAGGAGGGACAAGTCGAAATGTATTTTTGTGGTAATCAGCATTATTCCACAAATGCTGTTGATTGAGGGTAACTTTTATTGAACCCGGAATATTCCATTTATTTATGTATATCACACAGTACATAATGGGTATTTTATGTATTTGACGGCCTTGTGAGGCATTTAAACACAAATCTAGATTAGATTAAAGAGAATTTGAGTGTTTGATTTTGTACCAGCAGTACAGAGGGTGTCCTTTTGGAATACATGTTAATTTCCCACAGGTTAACTGCCTCTGCAGTCCAGGATCACTGGCGTTACAGCAAGGCAGTTGCGGAGAAAGAAAAACATATATGAAAAATTATTTCCGTCACCCAGTGTACAGCAAGTTGCACTCAATTTATTTTAAATTGTGAAACTTCAGTTGGAAGTGAAAGATTTGCAGCTTAGACAGTGTGTGTGTGTGTTAATATGTTCTTGTAAAACTGTCTGAACAACAAGCTGCTTTTAGCTTCTTTGGGTAATGCCATTATTCCGTGCTCGATGACTTTGGTAAATGTCATCGTGGCGCAGGCACATATCTTCTCTCAGACAAGAGAAAGTGTTGAAGATGAGCGGCAAAATGTCAAGGAGACCTTCACATGCCAGCTGATTTAAAACTTAACCCGCTTTCTCAAAGGTTATTTCATGTTTTCGCTGATAATAAAAGAATTCTTACGATGGCTGTTGAGATGGGAAACTGTTCCCGCCAAATACTTTCAAAGACTTGAAATTAGAAAAGTTGAAGGTGTTGTAAGTGATTTCAGCCAGTTAAAGAAGCCTGCCCCCCAAGCTTCAACCATGCCCTCTAAGGACATGTCAGCAAACCCGAAGGTGCAGAAAGAGTTTGTGATTGGATCCACAGTTTTCTTGAGCAATCACTCGAAGGCACTATGATAATTCTAATTTCCTGTTTTTGGTCTCGAGACGAAATGTAAATACGAGCGAACCAGACAGAGTACAACAACCATTTAGGTGTTATTTGGAGTCAAAATTATTTCATGCTCAACTTGTGCAGTTGTTGGCTGTCATAACAACTTAAAGTAGTTAATGATATCAACATAACTAACCTTGGAACATCACTTTATGTCATCTAAACACTCAGGCACTGTAAATAACAAAAACAAAAAAAGGTCTTCTTGCCTCTGGCACTATATAGCTACATGTTTTATGATAATTTATTACAAATTTAATACTTTTAACATCACATTAGCCACTAAGAATATACAGTGATATACTCCAGAAAAACTTGAGACCGCAAATTAAAAACAGGCAAATCGTGGAACATTTCCGTGTTCAGGAAAAAAGGTATATTCTGATTGGCTATAAAAGCTCCCTGAATTCCTTTTTTACCATTTACAGTAGGGATGCCACTCTTTTTCTGCATATCGCTGCCCCCTACGGCATATCGTGGCGCCGGTTTGAGGCCCGTTCTGCATAACTCGGCGGCTCATGTCAGCTTAGTCCCGGTTCTCCTGATGGCCGGTTCACCCCTTATTGGTCCAAAGTGCGTCGACCCACCAGGAAAATGACTGGTATGCCACATTACCAATCCAGCCCCTGGTTGTGGGGTTGCTTTGCTGCACAAGGGACTGGTGCACTTCACAAAATAGATGGCATCATGAGGAAGGAAAATTATGTGGATATATTGAAGCAACATCTCAAGACATCAACCATGAAGTTAAAGCTCAGTCACAAATGGGTCTTCCAAATGGACAATTACCCCAAGCATACCTCCAAAGTTGTGGCAAAGTTGCTTAAGTACAACAAAGTCAAGGTATTGGAGTGGCCGTCACAAAGTCCTAACCTCAATCCGATAGAAAATTTCTGGGTAGAACTGAAAAAGCATGTGCGAGCGAGGAGGCCTACAAACCTGATCAGTTACACCAGTTCTGTCTGGAGGAATGGGCCAAAATTCCAGCAACTTACTGTGAGAAGCTTGTGGAAGGCTACTCAAATTATTTGACCCAAGTTAATCAATTTAAAGGTAATGCTATGAAATACTAACAAAGAGTGTGTAAACTTCTGACCAACTGGGAATGCAATAAATAATTCTCACTACTATTATTCAGACATTTCACATTTAAAAAAAATAAAGTAGTGATCCTAAATGACCTACGACAGAGAATGTTTTCTATTTTTAAAAAACTCTTTGAACAACAAACCCATTGAAATAAATGTCACATTTAGATTGGTCATTATTTAGTGTGAATTAACTCCAGAAGCTCTTTTCTTTTCTGTTATTACCTCACCTTATCTCAAGGACAAATAGTTGCTATCCTTATATTTGCTAATATACTTATTTTTTCCACTTTGAAGCTCATGATATGCATATATTTTCATAGTAACTAAATAATATTATCACTTGTTAAAGAAAATTAAACCTTTCGAAACGATATTTAATGTGTGGATCGATATCTTGATACAACATTAGTTTTGGAAATAAGGATTTAGGCTGTCAAAGCCACAGATACATTTTGGATATCCCTTAGGTAATAGGGACATTTTGGGTAGTATTCCAAAAAACTTGCTTACAGCACTTTAAAGTTGTGCCATATTGGAATGAAACATTAGAAGTGCTGGCAAGCTTGGATGAATAGGTCAGGCCCTCTCTCATTAGGAGTGAGTTTCTTAGGATTTAATTGTGCCTCCACTTGAAAGTATCAATGAACATTGACTTAAACTGCGTTCGTGTTTGAGAGTGTGTGACAGAAAATAATCCAAAAAGTCTGCAGAGGTTTAGCCTAAGTTTTAAATCATTGAAGCATCACTCCATTCTATTCCTGTGCAGAACTGTAATCTCATGTAGAGACATGATCGGTCATATTTGAGGGACAGCAGTGCTGTATTTCATAGACCTGACTATAGAACAGACCAATGTTTGGTGAATCCAGGCTGTCGCTCACCCCAGGGGTCAGTCTTGCAAGCCAGTCATCCATCTTCCTGACCTCTGACCAACCAGTGGACGTGGGCCTTTGTGTCAGATCGAACTGCAGGTAGAATATAATGAGAGCGTAAGGGAAGAAAGTGTCAGGGTGCTGAAGATGATCTACTGCAGGTCAGATGAGGGTTCAACGTGGTCAGAAACAGCAACACAGAGTCACACACACTGAGAGAGAATTATTAGCACTGTCAAAACTTCCTTAAAATGTTTTTCATGTGGTCACACATGCTAGCCTCTGTCAACAAATGGGCTATTGCAATTTATGATTTTTACAAATAGTAGGCTTTCAGAGAAGTCAAAATTAAAGAGATGGCCATGTATAGAGTACCAAGCATTGCAAACTATTTTATTTCCATAATGTGACATTTCAGGATGTTCAACAACAAAAAGGATGAAATTATTGAGAATTAGTCTAATTATCAATTAGAGAATTCGAATATGATTATTAGAAACATTAATAAATGCCTACTGATTGACCATTTATGAAGTTCCAAACGTACAGTAAGTTCGGGAGATTGTTCATCAAGGACTGCCAATCATATCCCTAGGATATGCAACTCAAGCTGCTTCCGACGCACTGGCAACGATTTTTCCGGCATCCCACCACCTCCCAATCTCCACCTTTATATTTCATAATGTCTATACCAATTTTATCAACATTGTCTTTCTATTTCTTGCTTTTGTCAGAATATACAGGGTGGTGGTGGGGGGGTTGGATCTTAGATCTCAAGCCCGGTTCTGTGCTCAAGCCCCTCCGTTATTGACAGCACACCAAATACATTTACCTTAATTTGCTTTGGGACTATATGAACCAGTGAACTCGTGAAACCTAAACATAGGGTGCATGTGTCAATGGGGTGCATTAAGGTATTGTGGGGTCCTGTCAGTTGTCAGAGCAGGGGGAGGGGGTGGCTGATGTTGTTAATCTATGACCATGTGCCCCTGGGAGTTGGGGGCCTCCATGCAGCCACAGGCCCCTGGGCTTAAAGGTATAGGTCACCCAAAAATGGAAATTCTCTCATCATTTACTCACCTTCATGCCATCCCAGATGTGTATGACTTTCTTTCTGCAGCATTTTCTACACAAATTATGATTGTCAGAAGAATATCTCAGTTCTGCATACAATACAAGCTGATGGTGATCAGTATTTTAAAGCTCCAAAAAGCACAGAAAATCATAGTAAAGGTAATCCTTCAAGACTCCAGTGGTTAAATTAATGTCTTCTAGAGCAAGAGGGGAATGAGGGGAATCAGTTCACGCTGCGTCTCCCATGACGTTAATGCGTTGGCATGTTCATGCGAGAACTGACTCGATAAAACCGGAAGTGCAGCTCGATTTGTTACAAGAAAACTCAGTTCACAAACTTCATTAGTTTTGCTTTCATTTGAACATGCTAGCACGCTTGTAAGTGAGGCAGCGTGAACTGGGTGCTCTTATAGATGTGCATTGGTTGTGTTGTGTTGTGTGGATTACTTTTACTATGAGTGTCTGAATTTTTTGGAGCATTAAAGGTCTCCAAGATCACCATCCATCTGCATTGCATGGACCTACAAAACTGAGATATTCCTCTAAAAATCTTTGTTTGTGTTCTGCTATAATTCATACACATCTGTGATGGCATGAGGGTGAGTAAATAATGAGAGAATTTGTATTTTTGGGTGATCTATCCCTTTGCGTTAATGTGCCCTGTGTAGTACCAATCCTCTTATCCTGTAACATAAATGGAAATTACAGTTTGTAACTTGTCACATCTCCAAAACTGATTGTTTTTTTTATATATATATATCTGAGATGAAAAAACAACAACACATTTATCATCCTAAATCAGCCTAAATATTTTGAATAATGAACATTTTTTAATGAGATCAAGTAAGGGGGGCTGGTCATGTGACCATAACATGCTGGCCACAATAAAACAATTGGTCCAACACTGATGTGACTGGAGTTTACATCTCATATGAGTCTATATCATTTTAATAATAATTTTCCAATATTTCTGTTTATTTCCTTAAGTTTTAAACTTTCTAATGAGGAAACATCAGCGAATACACATTTAACAGACTCTTTTGTATTCAGTACTTTAGCTATAAAACCATTACATGCCCACACAATAACACACTGTGCTACAGTACATATATAAAAGACAGCTCATCACCGTGTTCTCTTAGGGCTTGAGCAGGGCTGCTAATTTTTCAGAAAGAACACACAAATCTCATTAAATTTTTGCCCTCACCATTTGGAAAGTTTCACTGGAAGATTTATTGCCATTGTCTTCCTTAACTTTATATTAGTCTTTGCTCGTGTGTTTTTGACCTTATGGCTTTGGATTGTATTAATGAGAGAAAGGAGACGCACAAAAGGGATTGATGGGTAAATATTAGATGTTTAAAAAACTTTCACTCACAGTACGCTCTAAGATCACCAGGTGTACTTACTGTCTTTGTTTTGTCAGCACACATAAAGAAACTTTATTATATTGCCTAGAATGTTATTTTAGGTTAAACAAAGTTGCTTTTATTTATATATTTATTTTTATATATCTGATTGTTCAACTGACAAGGTTTAATTTTGTTCCCACCAAATGCTCTTGGGCTTATGATGAGGCCCTGTTTATTAAATAAACATCTGCTTCAGCTATCTTTATTAACCATATTTGTGAAACAAAGTTTTTGTAATCTCTTATCCATCCTAGCATCATTGACGTGCCTTTAATCTGGGTATAGTCATACTTCATCCATTGTCAACAACATTTATACCAACAAACCCAATACCAATAGCCATACCAAAAGGGTTAAAAAAAAAAAAAGTATAATATCAGCAACACAATTTCCTTTCTGAGGATGTTTTAAACATCTGTTACTTAAAGAGCCAATTAATTCTGTCTTGTCATTTCAACACAGGAGAGTCTGAACTTTTTGGAGCATGCATTGGGGACCTTGTTTGGGGAAAGTTCCTCTCCACTGTTCTGATGATTGGCTTTATATTAATAATTAGTGTTGTCAAAAGTAGGCTACTGGTACTTCGGTAACAAGTCGATGCTGCAATAAAAAATATGGAACGATGCCAGTGTTTCTGCAGTACCAGTAGTACCGAGTATAGACTCGCATGCTTTACAGCTTTAAAATGCTCACAGTCTTATTTTGAATGTGTGTTCTGTTACTCCTTTTATACTAAAATGGACAATTACTAAAAGTAAAATCATGACATGATTTCTTAAACCACTAAAGGCTGCAATCTTAGTCTGCTTTTGAGCTCCGTGCTTTAATGTATGTTTGAAGCAGACCGCTCACACACTGGAAACTCCACAGACATTGAGAATCATTCATGTTGTTTGAGATGACAAAGCAGAGCACTAATCCACTTTGAAACATGTATTATATGTAGACTATTTATTTATATAATTAATCACAGCATTTGCGCTTTAATCTCAACTAAACTTTATTTATATAGTATTTAAAACAACAGAGTTGACCAAAGTGCTTCACTGTAATACAATTTAAAACATAACATTTCAAAATTACCATATACACAAACACCAGAGTAGGGTTGCACCAGCTGTGTATAAGGTCTCACTTAAATTGAGATGTAAAGTTCACACTAAGGGCTTAGTAACTACTAGTTAGTTTGTAACTATGTCAGTGCTTAATTTGATTGCACCACCTGTTCTTAAGGCAAGACTTAACTAGAAGGTCGTAAGCTCTCCGTAAAGTAATGTGCAGTTGCATAAAATGATGTTTACCTTTATTGATTCAATAAGCAGCCTTCAAATTTCTACAGAGAAGTGTTACAAAGTTTTAGTTTTATCTTGCTACAGTTGATGTTCAAAGCTTGTTTGTGTAACGGTTGCCTCAAGAGGCGCACTAGCGACTGACACAAGAGGCGACAGTTGAGCAGGACCTGTTAAAGTGGTGCCGTGACCCGGATGGGTGTAAGGTTTAGGGGGGTGAATGTAATGGTAGCCAGCTGGTATATACTGTGCAGTGTGTAAACCTCACTCCCCTTAAACACTCTTTTGATGATGAAATTAAATTTAACTTTAAAACATGGAGTTCTGAAAAATTTGAATAATTATTAAAAATAACTAAACTGATGTGTTCAGTAGCACATTATCATATTGGCATATATTTGCAGTGGTTTCAGAATTGGTATCAAGAAGAGTAAAATTTCACTGGTATTGGTTTTGACTACTGAAATAATAAATATACTATAAATAATCAACAGCAGCAAATCTGATTTGTTTTTACACATTTTCCACTATTGGTATTTAAGGAGAAAACTGGCTCAATGTTCTTGGATAGGATGCTACAGAACATTGTTTTTACATGACCTCACTCCAATCCAATTAGCATCTCAAAAACTTAAAACAAATTACAATTATGTATTTTTAATCCAATTTTATCTACAAATTTTTAACATTTGGTAGTTCGAACTAGAGTTGAATTCCGAACATTCCAAGCCAATGACTGTTTTCAAAAAGTTTCAAAGAATCACCCAACTTCCATTGTTCGGACAAACAAGAAGTCCCACCCCAATCTCAGGCCACTGGTTGAGCCAATGCTGTTATGTTCGGCCCAGTCGAGCCATGTAAACACAGATCGCAGATCTATCTGGTGCTACTGGTGGTGCAGAAAATGGCTTTTAAAATCTATTTTCCAATATCTATTTCACATTAATTTTAAATCCATCTTTTACAGAGACCAAAGTGCATCTTCGGTATTTTTACTTTATGGTCTGCTTCATGCTAGTTAAACGATGCTTGTGTTTTTTTCCCCTTTAGTGTTTTATGTCATGGGGATTCTGAATTTCCTTTTATGTCATTACATTAGATAGACACGTGACCTTTCATGACTGAATCTGCGGTCCAATGGCTTTCACTCCCCTATGGATAATCTGACGTGACTTGTAATCTACCGGCCAATCAGATACCTCACCTGACACATGCTCAGTGCTGCTGACAGTTGGAGTAGAGTGTCAATGGGGAATGGCCTGTTTCGATTGGATTATGTGGCGAGTGTGCTTGTGGCTGATTGGATTATGCCAGGAATTTAAAGATGATTGGGTTACAGTAATGGATCACCTGACGTGTTGACAGCGCCTATCTCTGCTTCAGGAACACTGTAGTCTGCCTTTGATCATGTGTAGATCATATATTTCAGTCATAGTAGAAAATAATGGGACTGCTTTTGTGAATTTTCCCCCCTTTTTTTTAGCTGGATGTAAAAATTATTTAAAAAAATTATAGTATTTGAAATTATTCTCTTTGTCGCCCTCCCTCCCACACTCATATAAAGGTCAGCTCTGTCCCTCGAGTTTAGAGAGGTATTTGGTGCTGCATGATCTCAGGATCAAATTCATACAGAATTTAAAGTTGTGAGGTGATGCAATACATTAGCCTGGAAACATTAGCCGGAGAATGATATCAGCGTTCAGTGTGTGTGTGAATGTGCTGTTGAGCGAGTTGCACTAAAACAGGGCACAGTTGGACATTAATGTGACCTTGTGAGCCAAACTCCCTGTAGTTTACTGATCTCACTGATAATCAGACCCACACAGAATCTGCACATGCAGAATCCTGCCAAGAACATTTCTGCAGATTTTTTTTTTTCCTACAAATCGGCCAGCCATGTGTGATTGTTTCTTAAATATTTTGGCTAATTTGATTATGCTTTGAGCTTCCAAAAAAGTGTAGTACTCTCAGCTTTGTTTAAAGCAATATTTCTGGTTCATTACAAGCTAAAATCAATCTACAGCATTTGTGGCATAATGTTGATAATGACAATAATTATTTTCAACTCATCCCACCTTTTCTTACATTTATGCTTTTATCCAAAGCGACTTACAGTGCACTTATTACAGGGACAATCCCCCCGGAGCAACCTGGAGTTAAGTGCCTTGCTCAAGGACACAATGGTGGTGGCTGTGGGGTTCGAACCGACAACATTCTGCTTAACAGTATAGTGCTTTAGACCACTACACCACCACAACAAAAAAAATCTGAAAATGAGGTTACATGAGTACACTTATAGTTCATATTAAACATGAAGCTAATAACTTTATAAAAGCACTTTCATTAATTCTGTTAAAAACTGTGTATTATTTGAATTACAAATTTGTTCAAATTATCATTTTTACAGGGTTTACGACATTACATTGTCATGGCAATGAAGTTGTAAAATTAGACAACTTTACATAAAAAAAGGTTATTAAGCGATATAATCACTCTAAAATCATGGAAACACACAAATTGTTTATGTTTTGTGGCTATACTTTTGAAACAGTGAATTCACTTTCATTGTTAGTGCCTCACTATAACCATGATTTTTGCCTTTTTTTTTTTTAGAGGGACATGTCGAAATTTTTTATATTGTGGTAATCAACATAATGCCAAAAATGATGTCGATTGAGCTTAACTTGAACCCGGTAATACCTGAAATATAAATATTTAAATTAATTCCGCAAATTTCTGCAGATTCAGCACTAAAATGCGAAACAAGTCTGCTGATTCCACCTGGTCCTTCTGAGTACTTTAATTTCAGACAAAATATAATCCTTAAAGATTCATGAAGGGGCAGGCAAGCAGACTAAACAGGTTTCAAAATGAATGTGAATAAACAAATCTCGAAAATTTACTAAATTATATGGCAATTTCAAATGTGTCTGTGCATGTATGTTTCAGGTTTTGCCCACTTTCCTGGGACCAAATGCCCCCATAAGCAGTGTCAGAAATGAACTTTTACATTATGAATTTTTTTAAAACAAACTGTGTCTCATCCGTTTACTTCAAATACTATATTAAGAATTTAATTAAGAATTTATTACATCTTACCCTAAGAATTAAATCAACAATTCATATTGTATGCCGTAATATGTATAATTAGGTCTACAATATGTGATGGAACCACCACCGCCTGGTACGGCAACAGCACCGCCCTCAGATGCAAAGCCCTGCAGAGGGTGGTGCGAACTGCCAGACACATCATCGGAGGTGAGCTTCCCTCCTTCCAGGACATATATAACAGGGAATGTGTGAAAAAAGCTCGGATCATCAGATACTCCAGCCACCCGAGACATGTGCTGCTCTCACTGCTACCATCAGACAGGCGGTAATCGCAGCATCAGGACCCGCACCAGCTGACTTCATGACAGCTTCTTCCCCCAAACAATCAGACTTTTGAACTCTTGATCCCTCATAACATATATAAACACTGCACTTTATTAGCCTCAGACTGGACTCAATTTTATACTTGTCTTAATAACACACTGTCAACTAACTATCAATCGACAGCTGAATGTCACGTGTCAATGTCAATTCATATTTTTTCCACTGAAAAACTACAGTGTATTTTTATTGTATACGGTCTTCTTATTTTGTGTAAACGAATATTGTAAATTATTTGTATTGTATACAGTCTTCTTAATTTGTGTATACTGTATATTGTATATTATTAGGTGCATATTGTATATTGTGTAACAAGATGTGTAAACTGTGCTGTGTAAATCAGATGTATATTGTAATTGTCATACTGCTATGTTGCTTGGAACTGCACACATGACTTTCACCCACTGTTGCACTTGTGTATATGGTTGAGTGACAATAAAGGAATAAGATTTGACAAAAGAATATTAAGAACTGCTGTGTATCAGATGTTACAAAAAACAAAGAATTAATTAAAATGGCTTTTTTTCCCCCTCCACATTTTGAATTGTCACATTTGTTAAAGCATATTTGTCCCAAGCCCCCCTAAATTCCTGCCCAAGTGGGTAGTAAAACCTGATTCACCAACATTATGGGTATCATGTAATGGATAGGAAAATAGCTTTATGAACTTACTAAAAATGCCTTAATTAAAATATACAAATATTAAAGGTTACTGTAAAGTTTCAGTGTTCAGGGATAGGGGATATAAAATACAAACATCTCCATATAAAAAATAAAGAAGTAAATGGAAAGTCCAGAATGCGTTTAACACCTGAAAACACCCATCTGCAGATTTCGGTACAGACTGGTAATGTTAAAATGGGTTAAATTTTCTGTGCTTTGCCAGTCTGTTCCCTAATTTAAATCAACTGATTATGTGGAAAAACAGAAATAATAATCTACACCAACATCCTTCCAAGTAACTTGGCATCTGTGATGTTTTTGTTGATTGAAATCCCTCCATCTTGTTCTTCTTCCTCACAAACATAAGCAGGAAAAAGCAGGTCAAAATTTAAATAGCTCAAAATAGAACATCTGGCTTGGGCTCTGTCGCTCAGCTGCGTGTAATGAAATATGGAAATGGGGTGGTTCAGTCTTCAAAGAGCACCAGAGCCCCTCTGTGCCGCATGGCCCCTTCATGGGCCCATGGCAGCCCCACCTCCCCGTCCGTGCTGCGTGGAGAGGAGCGTCCAGGTGCCTCTGTGCTGGCACTGCTGAATCGTTAGTGCCTCCAGGACGGTAGCATCAGCAGCTGGTATCATTAAACTTCAAACCAAGCATACCACAGTCCTAGGGTACTGTCGTGCCAGACCCAGACCACCCGTTTGGCCAATGCTGCCAACAGCTAATTATCATCATGCGATCGCAGTTCCCACCCGCACTCACCTACACATGTTAACATTTGTATTTGTGATGTTCTTAATGATGTAATATTTTGTGACCATTCTTACTCACTCTCTTTTCAATATTAACTGATTGACCCTTATTTAGTCTTTCTTTCTCCCTGTATTCTCTCCATTCCGCCTGACGCCTGCACCAACTCTATGGAGTTATTCCCTGAGTGTGTACTTAAGTTATGAATGATAATGGCTCAATTATTTGCCCAAACATGTCTCTGTGGATTCATTACTCTCCCTGATGACGGAGAGTCCCCTGACATATTCCGCAAAGCAGTAGAAAGAGAGATGACGATCTTGACGATGTACTGTACGTGCCTTTGCAAGCTTTTTAAACCCAGCATAACTGTCACTTTCTAAATCAGTAAGAGTAATGTTTTTGAGATCTGTTGGCATTTGACTTAAGAAGGTAAGGGTTGCTGAGGAATGATTTAGCAATTTTGATCATTTCAGTCCCATAGGACAGAAAAATAACAAATTAGATCTCTTTAGTTTCTCCACCTAAACAGCAAAGAGTTTTCATAGCAATCAAATGGAGGCTTGCGCCTCCTGCTTCTCTGGGGCCGGTTGCATAAACATTTAGTTAAGAGTTTGTCTAACAATTAGTCTGACTAGCTAAAGACACCATAGAAAGCCTGTTGCATAAAACAAGCTCACAGTTGTCTTTGGTAAGACATCTAATTGCCATTGCATTGTGGGAAAAGTAAGACACTGAACAGCTTATATAAAATGGGCGACAGGCATTCAACACAGTTTTCTTAGAATAATGCAATACTAACAAAATCAATTGCAATGAACAAATTTAGTGGTTTTCATTTTGTTACAATCATAAAAGTCAATTCTTCTTCAAAGTCAAAACTCAAGTCTTTTAGCCCTCAACTGAAGCCCCCACTGGCTCAACTGACAGTTATTTTCCATGGCAACATGGAATGTAAACTAAGGTTAGCCTTTGGGTCTACAGTCTTACATTTTTGTCTTAAATTAGACCGATCTAATTTTTTATGCAACTGACTGAAAAATTAAGACCAAAATTTTAGACAACTAACTTGTAAGACTAGCGTAAAAAAGTTTATGCAACCAGTCCCGGATGTTTGTCCTTAGAAAAAGACCCAAGTAATCTAACATGTCACATCTCCTTAAGAGATCTCAACAATGCCTCAAACTGTGCTTAAATTTGCCAAGATACCAAAGCCTGCAATTAAAAGAGATTTGAGCATAAAGAACATTTATGCAATCCTTACCAGTTTTAACAGTGGTCTTATTTGTGTCCATTTGGGAAATATTTATTAACCTTACTTTTTTAACTCATTTAGTTAACCTGACCCTGCTGAAAAGACCAGCATTACTAGTCACGATCTTATGTTGTGTTTTCGGTGCTGGTCCCCACCAGACTTTAAACTAGCTTCACCAGGCTGTTCAAGCTTCACCAGCTAGGGTTTGCCAGTGAAAAGCATGACAATGCTGGCCCACCAGCAAACCAGCACTAACCAGCCTAGACCAGCATGGGAACTGCATGCTGGTTAAGATGGTCTTTTCAGCAGGGGAGCCATTTTAGACGAAACATTTGAGACAATAAGCGCTCTTTCATCATCGGGCCGAACAGTTCTGAGCCCATTGAGGAATGGTTCTTGTGCACTGTAGAATTTCCACTTGTGCATGATTCTTAAAATCCCTAAAGTATACTTCAGTTTTGGTATGATTACAAACTGGTCCTAGTCTGGATTTCTCAGCATGGTTAGCTAAATTCAAAAGCATACTTCGGTTATTTGGCATATGCGGTCAGCAACCTATGGCACGTGTGCCAGCATTGGCATGCAGAGGGGTAATCACTGGCATGACAGCAATGGTGAGAGAGGAATATACTATTTTATTTATATAAATTCTGCACCTGCATTCCAATCTACATCTTGACGTAATCCTTCCTCATGATCACGCAGTGTGTTTTCGTGAGCTGAATGGGAGGCTAAACAAAGTGAAAATGTGATGAGTCTGCATTAAACCCATCAGACTCGTGCAGCGTATGCAGGCCATTCGCACATCATAAACTTCAATTTCAGTTAATCGCATGAGTAAATGCGCCTGCTTTGCTTCGGTCAGACTGCGTGGATGACTGAAGCAAAGGATCATTATGTAATAAGGAAAACACCACTATTAATCCTTGAGATTTCCAACCCAGCATACAGGTACACCCACCATGGTCACACTCAAAATTACATTTATCTATTAAAAGAGAAAACGTCTAAGTTACTGATGTAACCTCTGTTCCCTGATGGAAGGAATGAGACGTTGTATCGAAGAAGCGACACTAGGTGTCTCTCTTGAGAGCCTTATGCATCTCTAAACTTTGAGTAAAGGCCAATGAGAAATTGGCAGACAGAATTTGCATGTCCCGCCCCCGGACATATGGGTATAAAGGGAGGGAAATGCGTCTGTTCATTCAGAATTTATCTGAGGAGCCGACAATGAGGTTTGGCCGCAACAGTGGCTCGGTTCAGCAACGTGGCTGGGAGGACACAACAGTAACCTAGACGTTCCCCGTCTGTCGCTCACTTCAACATTGTGTCGAAGAAGCGACACTAGGGGTCCAATTTTAATCACACCATGCGTTGAACGTGCGCTGCTGACACAGGTGCGGGCAGGTAGTTTGCATGCCAAAACGATAGGCTGTGCCAGACTGCACGTACCCTTCCCCAATGCCTCCATAATCGTCAAAACCTTCTGGTTCCTTACACCCCGATATGGGGGGAACAAGGCGACGTGCCAAGCATGGGAGCAAGCCTTGCCGGGGCCATCTTAACGCTATCACAAGCATTGGGTAAGGCATTCTTTCCCAGTTCCTATTCTTTCAGGGGAGATAGACCCTGTGGAGACCACACCTGCCCAGACTGGGGGAGGTAAAAAGTGGTGAAATACATCACATGGGCTTTTAGGTCACATGTGGAGAATGGCGCGGTGGTAGATCCTACCTCATTGGGAGGGAGGAGTTGCTACAAACACAGCGACCGGGGGTCAGTGAGGACTGCCCAAGGGAGACGCGGGTCCACTCACAAGGGGACCATACTGCGGAAAATACACACAGGGGGATAAGTCCACATGGGGGCCCGAACTGTGGAGCACCTATTCCAGTACAGGGTAAATTGAGTACCCACATTGGGTTTGGTCAGCGAATTCATCCGCAGAATTCGTGGACCAGAGGGCTAGGAGATATCATCCAGGGAGCCGAGTTAGTGGGATCTCCTGGGATAAGAGCGCACGGTATTGCCTCAGTGGAGGGAAAAGGCACTAGGAGCATGAGATCCGAGAACCAAGACCAAGAGGGCCAATAAGGGGACGTTTGCTGCACGTTTCTTAGAAGCCGCAGAAGGACGCCCTCAGAGGGCAGACAGGGCATGGCCCGTGTTGGAAGTGTGACGGGGCATGATGTGAGAGATGGCCTCCGTCTGCTTCTTTACCGCTGAGAACTGCTGGGCGAAGTCCTCGACGGTGTTGCCGAAAAGGCCGAACTGGGAGACGGGCGCGTTGAGAAAGCGTGCATTGTCTACTTCACACATCACGACCAGGTTCAGCCACAGATGTCGTTCCTGAACCACAAGGCCTGCCCGAGTGACCGCGCTGTGACCTTCGTGGCCCTGAGGGTGAGGTCAGTCACTGAGTGCAGTTCCGGCAGCATGTCGGGGTCAGGATTACCCAAGTGCAGATATTTAAGTGCCTTAGCCTGGTGGACTTGCAGGAGGGCCATGGCATGCAAGGCGGAATCGGCCTGTCCAGTGGGGCTGTAGGCTTTGGAGGTCAGTGAGGACGTCATCATACAGGCCCTGGAGGGGAGCTACGGGCGATCCCGCAAGGTGGTGGTGTTTTCGGGACACAGGTGGATCACAAACACCCTGTCCACCTGGGGGACCACCATGTACCCATGGACAGCTCCGCCCTCAAGTCATGATTTTTTCATTTGCTTAGTTAGTCGATTTTATTCCTGATTTCGCAGCACTGCAATGGTAATAGAAACCGTAACCGTGTTGACAAGCCTGGACGGATATATGGAACGGCACAGTTCCGCAACAATAACCGTTTGGCCCGTTTGTGGGAAAACGCCTACTGTTGATACTTAAATGTACATTCCGGGTTCAATACAAGTTCAGCTCAATTGACAGCATTTGTGGCATAATGTTATTTACCAACAATTATTTCAACTAGTCCTTTCTTTTCTTAAAACTAATTAAACAATCAGGTTACAGTGAGACACTTACAATGGAATTGATTTGGGCCAAATTTTGTATGGTTTAAAAGGCAGAAATATGAAGCTTATAAATGTATAAAAGCACTCACGTCTTGTGTATTATTTGACCTATGCTTTTAGGGTTTTAGGGTTTACGTGTTAAGTCGTCACTGCAGCGAAGATGTAAAATAAGAAATAACTTTACACAGAAAAGCTATTTTTCACTCTTAAAATCATGTTAACATGCATATTGTTTTACGTCTTGTGGCTGTACTTTTGAAAATACTTTTGTGAGTATTTTAACATTCAAAAATTGGCCCCATTCACTTCCATTGTAAGTGCCTCGCTGTAACCCATATTTTTCTTTCTTTTTTGAAAAAAAAAAAGGATGGACGAGTTGAAATATTTTTTGCGGTACTTGACATAATGCAACTGTGACTGTGAAATTTAATTTTAAATATTATATAATTAATTTATTATATATAATTCATTAATTTATTCTAATTAATTTACTTTATTTCAAACAAAATCCATACTTATGTTCTTTATTGAGTCATTTGTTCACTTGTTTTTGCATTATAATATTTCATTTTTGTTAGATAACTGTTAAAAATGTATTTTGCTGTTATGGTGGTTTTGGAAAATGATATCCTGCCCCTTTAAGAGTTCACTATATTTCTCCATGTCTTTTCCTCCTGCTCAGTTGGTGCTTAAATTAATTGAGGGGATGTGCCTAAAGCGGCCATGAAAATGAAAACATAATGTGTTTTCCCCCCCATGTTTTGCAGGATAAAGGAGACATTGGTTAGAATCTTTGGTTCAGTGACTCTTCATTGAAACACAACGCAGATCACTGATGTCAGTCATACCAGTCACACAACAAATGCTGTTGATCAAATTTAACTTGTATTGCACCCAGAATATTCCTTAAAATTAAACACACTGTAAGTGTACTGGAGATTATCCAAACTGCATAGCAGTTCTTTGTGAACCTACATAATAATTGTGTTCAAATTAACAAATATTGCAAGTGACTTGTCTGCTACATGATGAAATGTAAATATGTAGTGAAATTAAACAAAGAGCCCACAAAAATGCATTTTAAATATAATTTTTTTTTAGAGGATTAATTTAGCCTTAAGGGATGTGAACGCCTGGTCTCCAACTCTCTCTCTGGACCCTTGGGAAGAAGTCTGGTCCTGACATCCCATCACGTCTTGCAATGCCTCTGACTGTTGTCATGGTGATATGGACCTATTGCTGAGGCAAGTGGTCATTCTGAGACTCATTGTCTGTCATTCAACACAGTAGGAGTCCTGGGTTGGCTAAATCAGTCCATGCCGGGGAAACGTGGATCCATTTGATCCAAAATGGCTGACTACCTGGTTTTAGCATCATAAAGGGATTTAGGGTATTCTGCGTTTGGCTGCAAACCCACAGCGCTTATGAAAAAAGTGTCTACAGTTGCAAGCCAGTATTGCAGTATTTCTATTTTATAGGACGGGTGAGGATTGCTTAATGTGCCATTGTGGATCCATTGGGAGCCATGTTGATGGACACAAGGTGAAACGATGCAGTTTTGTGGATGTTGTGGAAGATAGCCACCTTAGTCATAACATACAGTAGACATATTGGTAACCAGCACACGTTTTTGAACACGCAGTCAAATCTGGAACAGGACTGAACTGAAACACTCTGACAGGAAAGGAGACAGATGTAGGTCTCATGGACCCTTTAGAGTTGCCTAGTAATTTATTTATTTATTTTCGTGTTTATTAAGGAGCTATATTGCCTCATGCGTTGGAGCTTGCTGTCGCCCCACAAAGCCAGCAGTCATTGATGTTCATTTGGCTGCTGTTGAGTGCTTTCCCTCACATGTCTGGAATTAGTCGACATGAACATGGATGATTGCAGAAAGATTGTTTTGAAGAACAACAAATTAACATCATTAAGTCCTATAGGGCCGATCCATTCTTATGGATTTGTTTACTGGAATTTGTCACCAATCACCCACAGGATGAGCAACACAGGCACTATTCAATCAACTTGTAAAGTTTAGGGGATATAGAGTCTAGTCACACACACAGAGATTAGCCTCATTAATCTTAGAGAGTATGCTTAAGAAAAATTGTGGTATCAACTTTGTAGACCAGTTCTGCTTTGGATAAAGATTCCTTCCATATGTTGGCATGCCGTTGTCCCCACCAGATTTCTTAACTAGCTTAGTTCACCCAAAAATTTAAATTCTCTCATCATTTGCTCTCCCTCATTCTATCCCAGATGTATATGACTTTCTTTCTTTTACTGAACACAAATGAAGATTTATAGAAGAACATTTCAGCTCTGTAGGTACATATAATGCAAGTAAATGGGTGCCAGAAATGAAGCTCCACAATCCACATAAGGGCAACTCCAGACAACTCTAGTGATTAAATCAATGTCTTCTGAAGCTATATGATAGGTGTGGGTGAGAAACAGATCAATATTTAAGCCTTTTTTTTTTTTTTTTACTATAAATTCTCCTCAATGATCAGTCAATCTCCACTTCAGTTTCACTTTCCCATTCTTCTTCTTCTGTTTTTGATGATTCACAGTTTTAATGAATATTGCCCCATACTAGGCAGAGAGGACAATTTAAGATAAAAGTGACTAGATCTTTTTCTCACCCACACCTATCATATCATGTCTGAACACATGGATTTAACCAGTGGAGTCTTGTGGGTTACTTTTATTCTCCCTTTATGTGGATTTTGGAGCTTCAAAATGTTGGCACCCATTCACTTCCATTGTGTT
The DNA here is from genome assembly GCA_032164185.1 of Moxostoma hubbsi. Classification (NCBI taxonomy): domain Eukaryota; kingdom Metazoa; phylum Chordata; class Actinopteri; order Cypriniformes; family Catostomidae; genus Moxostoma; species Moxostoma hubbsi. The sequence continues at coordinate 29,325,784 of JAVLUX010000024.1, read as the reverse complement.
CACCTACACAGCAGAAATATTATTTAAAAAATATTAGTTTGTGTTCTGCAGAAGAAAGAAAGTCATACACATCTGGGAGGCCAGGAGGATGAGTAAATCATGAGAGAACTTTCATTTTGGGGTGAACTATCCTTTTAAATAGCAAGAATTATTTGGCCAACCAAGAAAGACCATCTTGTTGACCAGCATTTTTGGTCCACCAGCAAGACAAACACCAATCCACTTATTATTATTTTTGTTACAACAGGGATTTCTCATAAAGTTCCTTAGACACAGAGGATTAGTTTAAAAAAAATCTGAATATAACAACATTATGTTTTCCCATGCATTGGATTTAAGTTAATTCCTCTAATTTCTACTCAGTTTTATGAGTTTATCTTGATTTTCTTCAGCTGAAATTAAATTCAAAGTGGTTGAAAAAGTGCAATGAATTAAGTAAATGAATTAAAGGCAGAAATTAAACTTAAGTTTTCAATTTTAGTAGGTTTAAATATTTACAGTGCTGGAGACTAAAGCAAAAGTCTACAATTGCTCTCCATTCATTCTCATTGCTATGTAGAAGAAACAACTAAGAGAACACAGAGATATACAGAATACAATTGGTTTTCTTCTTTCACTGTTTTACGTTTAAGAGTATCTTGCCTCTTTATGTTAGGTGTGACTGCAAACCAATTTGCATCCTTTAATTGCTCAACTGCAGGTCTCTGTTGTAATTCGTTGGGTCTTGATCCTCTCTGTAAACAGTTAACCTTTGCTTTTGTGTAAGTTCCAAATGAGCAGTCTGGAATGGAACGCAGGGACAGACTGTGGGGAGGAGCAGTGAGGATACATCAGAACCTCTGGACTCCATCTGTCACCATGGAGACAGCAGAACAAAGTGAGAGGGGGTGGGGGGGGGGGGGGGGGGGGGGACAGGTGGACCCACCCCACCCCACCAGCTGCCATGACATCCAACACCTGTGTGACTGCAGTGGACAAACTTTCTTCCTTTCTCTTTCAGTAGGTCTATCTGTCCAGCGGATCTGCAGTCATTGGGTATAAGCATGTGTTATACAGGAGACTAGGGCTAGTCTTTCACACGGAGAAGTTCTCACAAGTCACAAGTTGTTGCAATATCGCACTAACTATAATGATTTCAGTCACAAGTCCAAACACACAAATGTGTGTTTTTTTCTGGCAAGGGTTTTACATGTCGGCTTTAAGACAACTAGTTTAAAGCCCTTCTTAAAGAAATGTTCTTGGTTCAATACAAGACAAACCCTCAACAGCATTTGTGGCATAACGTTTCTTTAAAAAAGCACAAGTCTGGGTTACAGTGAGGCATTTACAATGGAAGTGAAAGAGGCCAATCCGTAAATGTTAAAATACAAAAGTATAGCTGCAAGCAGTGTTGGTTAAGTTACTCTAAAATAGTCATTAATTACTAACTAATAACTACATCTTCTACAGTGTAATTAGATTACTGTGCTAATTACTCTGTCTGAAAATTAATTGCATTACTTATTACTAATTACTTTCTAAAACCCGTATCAACCTCAACCAGATGAAAATTACAAGGATAGGCGTGAAACAGTTCTTTTAATTCTTTCAAATATATCATATAAAATCAAAGAAATTATTCATGATCTGGCCAAAGAATTTAAGGGGCAGCGTTAAAATAGAAAACATATATTTTAGCATTAGACGTTAAATTTCTATTTTAAATTCATTATTGTTTTATATAGAATTGTTCTGTAGTCTATAGAGTATTTAACACAATTACATCAGAAGTAACTAATTAAATTATTAAAAATTAAGATTAATCCCTTACTTTACTTTTTTCAAAGAAAAAGTGATTTAATTACAGTAATTAATTTCTTAGTAATGCATTGGCCACAAGACTTAAACAATACACATGTTAACATGATTTTTGTAAGAGAAAATCTGACTAACCTTTTCTAAGTTATTTTCCAACACTTAACACTTAAAACCAACACTTAAATCCTAAAGCAACTGCCAAAACAATGATTTAAACAACTCTGCAACTCAAATAATACACAAGTTCAAATAGAAGAATTAATGTAAGTGCTTTTATCATCTTTTTTTCAGCTTTTATGCTGCAAATGCTGTCGATTGAGCTTAACTTGTATTGAACTCAGGCATTCCTTTAAATTAGAATAAACTTTGTGAATTATATCAACTAAAATCATCATATTGTGTAATAGTTGGTGGGTGAACAAGTGAAATCAAAATGTTAAACGGTGTTCTCAGGACAAGGATATTCATCACAAATGTCAGGCTGAGGCAACCTGTCACATTTTTTATGGGGCAAGTTATCACGTGTTTTAAATGTTATAAATGTATGTATTTCACTACTTAAAATATTTGTCAGCCGAAACAATGGTTTGATATTTTTGTTTATTACCGATTTTTATGTTTGCTATTTCAAGAAATATTTTGTGTTTGCAGATAGTGTAACAAGAGTGTGTAGTCACAAAAGAGCAACATGTGTTCAGTGAAATGTATCGTTTTTTTCCAAGGCAAAAAAAAAAAGAAAAAAAAAGAATGGTGCAATAACTTTTTTGAAGCCAAGTCTTCAAGGTGTGGACTTTATTTTTTAAATAACCTTCAAAATAAACCTACCTTGAGAAGAAAGTCTTCCATAATTTGCTTTTTTACATCGTTCTACTGGTGTCAGTGTTCCAGGGATTGTTTGCGTTTCCCGTATGATTGCATTTAAAATCAATGTCCATAGAGGGCGCTATTACACTAAGCGTGGAGACACTTGGACGTTTGGCTACTTTCTGCATGTGTTGCAGGGTTTTGTGGGGTGTTATGCATTATTATTCTGGACTGGTCATCGCAGGAATCAAAGCGCAAGTCCTTTGTATTTTTATACACTACCACCACCTCAGTCCCAACGCTAAAACCAGCTCTGGACTTGCATTTGTCTCTGACCCATCAAGAAAGTAACGGAGAGAGAGAGAGAGAGAGAGAGAGAGAGAGAGAGAGAGAGAGAGAGAGAGAGAGAGAGAGAGCGCACATAACCGATTCCAATGCATAGGCCTTTTCCATTTAGTTGCAAATTGAAACAAGGACTGGAAGAGAATAAAAAAAAACACAGGCAATCACCCTTGCTTGATTAGTCTTTGTGTTGCCAATTATCCACTACAAGCTTGTAAAAGTGCTGCAAACAGTGATCATAAGCCTGACTACTTAATTCCTTTGTAGAATATAGCGTGTATGTAACTATACCCTCTCTCATTTTGAATCGGTGGAGGGTGCGCGGTCATGATGAGAGGCGAGGAATAATTCATTCAGTCCTGAAACTCAAGAACTCCAGCCGGAAATAATGAGATGACACTGTTCGTGTTTGTGTTTAAAAGAGACAATTAAGTGAAACCGTAGCACTGGAGCAGACAAATTGTTAGGCCTGAGTTCTGAGGCAGCAATCATGCCCCCGATCATGTCGCATTAAAACATAGCAATTCTGTTCTCTTTCCTGTTTTTCTGTCACAAGGGTGAGGATATGTGTTAAGATAAATATAAAATATTTATGGCAATTATCCATGTATTTCTATTGGAATAACAGAATCGCTTGATCTGTTCCAAAACCTATTGAGGTCCCTTTGGAGGCAGCATTTTAAAGCATCATAGACTCGCTCACGCCACGAAGGCTGTTCCAGAAGGTAGGCAACATCATTATGCCTCCTACTAAGATACCTTGTTTTTGCCAAATTGTGAAGGCTGCATCTCATGTATCCTTCATGGAGAACGCTGTCCTAGAATGCAAAAAAAAAAAGGTGAGAGTTAATAATGAAAGGTGCTTCCCAAACCGTTCACCTCTGTACTATTCTACGTCATTTTGTAGTGTAAGTAGTGAGAGTAGCATGTTTACTCTGAAAATACAACAAAAATCGTACTACGAGTACCCGGATGATGCACTTCTTCAGTTGTCAAAACAGAGTGTGGAATGTTGGACACTTTATGCACGCAGTGCTTCTGGCGTATGATAAAAAAAAAATCAAAGAATGGAGGATGTAACAACTAGTGAAACTTAATTAAAAACAGCACCTTAAATATGCAAGTCGAATGCTTTACCATCACCCCACACTGTGTGAAAATGTGCATTGTTTGAGAAGCAAGTGTTGGACTGAGGTTGTGTAACACGCTTAATGGAATATTCCGGGTTCAATAAGCAAGCTGAATCAACAGCATTTGTGGCATAATGTTGATTACCACAAACAGGTATTTCAACTTGCTGTCCAGTTCTTTAAAAAAAAAAAAAAAAGTTGCAGTGAGGCACTTACAATGCAAGTGATTTGGATCAATTTTTGTCAGGTTTAAAAGCAGAAATGTGAAGCTAATATTTTTATATAAGAACTTACATTCATTCTTCTGTTAAAACTTGTGAATTATTTTACCTGTTGTCGTTTTAGGGTTTGTTGACATTACATCGTCATGGCATTGAAGTTGTAAAATTGTCTATATCTTTACACAGAAAAGGTTAGTAAGTCAATTTATCACACTTAAATTATGTTAGCACACTTATTGGTTACATCTTGTGGCTATACACTGTTTACGGATTGGCCCCATTTACTTCCATTGTAAGTGCCTCACTGTAACCCATATTTTAGTTTTTTTAAAGAACATGAGGGATGAGTTGAAATAAATTTTTGTGGTAATCAATATTATGCCACCAATGTTGTCAACTGAGCTTAACTTGTATTGAACCAGAATATTCTGTTGAAACCTCACTTGCGTCAGCTGTCAAACAGCTGTTAAATGCTTATGTGTAGTAAAAGGCCGAAGGCATAGTGCATATTGTAAGTGCATAGTTTATAGAGCATCATTTAAGACTTAATATAAATTAAATACTTAATGTTACGTGCTAGCGTTTTTCTTCCCTCCCCTTTTGTTTATTGGTTGCTGTGTTTCTTCCCTCTGTCGTTGGTTTCTTCCTGTTTTCCCGCTCTCTGCTATCTTGAGTCTATAGGTGCTGCTATTGGTCGGAGACAACCAATCATCGGCTGTGGTTCAAGATTTAAGGCACTCTGGAGAACGGAAGAGGGGGAGCTTGGAGTGGTTGTTGGCCTGTGCTACTGTTGTTATTGTAAAGTAACGTTACTGACTTTGTGGTGGTTCGCTCGCTTGTCTTTCCAGTGTGATTGTTTGTTCACTTGTCTTAGAGGACGCCTTACCTGATCGAAAACTGATGGTGCGTTCACGTGCTATGGTAATTATGGTAAATACCAAAAGCCGACGTGGAAAATGCACATGAACACCCCCTCATGTGGTATTTTCCACTGGGCAACTCGTAGAATATTTTGATGCACGAGTTGCCGAGATGAGATAACCTTTGACCTTTTCAAAATGGCGGAGAGCAACGCGAGAGTGTTGAATGGTAAGCATTGTACAAAACCAAACCTTTTTTGCTACTGTTAGCTAGGGGTGGAACGGTACATTCGTATTGAATCGAAACGGCGCGGTCCGGTGCACGAATTTACACGGAGAATACACGTTATAAAAATACATAAAACTCTAAATAGCGATAAATTACGCTCTATTCGCGTTTGGTGTGAACGCAGCATAATGAACAGGCTGCGATGTCAAGATTGCAATTGTGTGTGTGTGTGTGTGTGTGTGTGTGTGTGTGTGTGTGTCCATCTTTTTACCACATTACGACAACAAAAGCACTTGAACGCAAGACACTGGTAAATACCAGTTCACAAGTGGAAAATATCATATTTACCATAGCACGTGAACGCACCATGACACCAGTCCAGAGAGAAGAGAAAAGGGAAGTGTGTCACGTGACCTACATTGTACCTACATGTAGAAGTATCATTGTTAGACACACTAGGGAAGGAGCGTGTGCAAAAATATGTAACTTTTGTTTGGTTAGTTAGTGAAGTTTAGTTATGGCGTTTTGGCGCTGAAGAATTCTTTACTTTCTGTTTTGTTTTCAGTGAGTTTAGAGAGCAGGGATTAGTTAGTGATTGTTTTGGTTTTGTTACTTTGTTTGTTTAGCACCGCTCGTTTTCTTTCTCTCTGTGGCTTATTTCAATTATCATTTTTTGTAATTATTTTGCTCAAGTTGTATATAGCTGTAAATACGTTTATTTGGTTGTTCTCATTTATTTCTATTATGTTTATTTTGAAAATAAAGCGAACCACCTGCTTGTAGTAAATTGTTGTCACTGATTCATTCGCCCACAGTACTCCCCAGAGATTAAAATTAAGGAAAGTGTTTAAATTTTATTATGTACGTCTTCCTCATACCTCTATGCCATCAGGAGACGTAACACTTAGTATTTAATTCAGTACTGAAAGTTAGTTGGATTAAAACTTTACAAATTTACCCAATATTTGTGTGCGCTATGTATATTTTTATGTTTATTCTATGTTTATTGCAACCTTCTGCGCTTATTGCAATTGTTTTTCTACGTTAACATCAGCTGGACGAGCGTCTTGGACCTTTGCGCTGCATCTCAACTGGTTTTTGCAGCACTCACACAAAAGAGCCACATTTTTAAGATGCTATTTTTAAACTTTTAAAGTTCTTGAAAGACCTGCTTTCTGTTTTAGTTGTTGCGCTGCATCTAGCTTTTTTAACGCAATATTAGTTGGTCTAAACGGTCCTTAAGAAGGCAACTGCTGTGTAGTCAGTAGGCAGCAAAAGAGCCTTCTAGATTTTGGAACAAATCTACTGTGTTATATACAGTGTATATATATATATATATATATATATATATATATATATATATATATATATATATATATATATATATATATATAAAGTTCAGATGCATGCTGGGTTGGTGCCAAGGATGAGCCTTTTATATGTCTGTTCCCTGCTCCACGATGCAAACAATCATGTTCCTTCTGTAAATTAATAAAGTAGTGTGGTTGAGTGCTATTCACCATAGACTGTGAACTTTCTGTAGAAGTACATGTAACACTGACGAAGCAATTTTATGTAATGATGCAGGTCATGTTTCAAGCCATTTGGAAATGTGTTCAGGTAGATGGATTTCTTCCCAAATGTGTAATACACAGAAATGGAATGGAGACAATAATGGTTTAGGCTGTTGTAGTGTTTGAGGGAAGGACTTTTTTGTCCTGCCAGATAGGTTGCAGGTGAAAAATAAAAGTATTGTTTGAGGGAAAATGTTCATTTTCCACCTCAACAGCTTGTAATGGGATGGGCGAATCTTGTGAGAGAAGGAACTAAACTTACAATCAGAGCCTGGAAATGGCCCTCGCCCAGAAACTGAGGCGATTACCACGGAACCTCTGACTTTCCACTCTGGGTTTGTACTGACATGTTGTGGTCTGAATATCAATAGCCATTTCATGCTATTTCAAGATTTTCTAGCAGCTAGAAGGAATCCCTCTTCATTCAATTCAAGTACAAGGGCGAACGAGAAGAGATTCCAATTTAACATTGGAGGAAAACAAGATTTCGAGTGTTATAAAAATCATAGTTCCCTGAGTTCTTTTAAGGTTTCCCAACTGAAAAGTTGAGCTTAGACCAGAATTAATTTCCATATACTCTATACTGGTTTATGCTGATTAGTGCTGGTCTAGCTGGTGGATCACCAAAGGCTATGGCCTTTCTTGTGATGCTTGTTTACTAAGGAAATCTTGACAGTTAAGCTCACCTCAGTGGCTGAGCCAAAATGGCTTTGTTTTGGCTCTTCGGTATGCTCAAGTAAACTGAGCGATGTGATAATGCCACAGAGCCACATTGTTTTTAGGAGAGTGAACCTATAAATGCTTATATTACTTATAACTAAATAAAAAAAATATTTCAAATTATATATATATATTTAATTTTAATTATATAAATAAATATATAAATATAAATAATTTTGAGTCCCATGCAGAAATACATTTTGAGTTTAATGCTCTAATGTAAAAAAAAAAGAAAAAAAAAAAGCATTTCAATAATTATCTCAACAAGGGTTTGAGATATAATTAAATCATAAAATATCTGAGATTTTCCTTTTAACTTATGTCCATAAAATGAAATGTGTTTCTAGGTTAATGTGACAAATCACAAATGCTATACTTATTTTTTAAATTATAGTTATCTGCATATTAAGCTGGGATAGAAGAAATTATTCACATAAAAACTGCATACTTAAGCTGTACGAAGCCTGTTAAGGACACCAGCACATGGGACCACCATCCAAAACAAAACACATGCTGGTGACCCACAATGCTGGTCTGTTGTATCCTCAAGACTTTTAAGGAGCAATGCACCTCTGAAATTAGCAAAGGAGAATCCTTGGGTGTCTTTATCTTGCTTGTCTTATTGATCTCATAATATCCTTCAAAAATGTGAGAAAATGGAAGAGTGAACTAAGTGATGCGCCATCTGTCGGAACGCTATATCGAAAATGTAATCCAGGGTGTGCCATTTCCAGGAAATTTACATGCACTTTCCGCAATGAGAAGTCTGGCACTTCTGGTGCAATAGTGGTGACAAATGTTCAAATTCTCCCATATCCAAGTTTTATACAAAGTCTAATTCCATTTCCAGATATTGCCTTCATTCATCTTCCATATTGTCGTTACTTTAACGGCAATTGATATTCCCTCAAGATTCCTTCTCAGCCTGCTCACCTTCCCATCTGATTCACGTCTAATAATCACGTTGTGTTGATGGACATTCATGAATTGCATGGGGACCATTAAGCCTGAACTTCTGCTCATCCGTTATCTGTGACTGTACATATTGGGCTATTGATTTTAGGAATATGGAGCTTCGTGGCATGTGTCAAAAAAGGAAGAAGTAGAAAGATAAAGAGAGGGCTTTCCAATATTTTGTGTTATCTTTTGCACCAGTATAGAGGACCTCATTCCATGCCTTTCATATTATCTTGTTCTCATTGTTTCTTTTCTTTTCTTGTTGTAGCACTTTGATCTGGCCACAAGGATTGAGCAATATTCTGAGTTATGAATGGCCTCCCTTTCAAATGAATGAGTTCGAATTAAATTGAATTGGCCACATCCAAAATATATTTGAATTTGAATGACAGGAAGAGGAAATTGCTCAATTGCAATAAACATTTTTAAAATACAACACAGTTACACAACAGATAACTTTTATTAAATCAACCACAACAACAAAATATGCCGTTTCATGACCATGACCCATAAAATGAAAGTTATATTAAATATAATGGAATATTAAAAAATTACAATAGGTTGCACAAACATTGTTTATTAATATAATCTAGGCCTAACGTTTCTGGTACTCCATATTACCCCATATTATCTGTGTTTGATAACATGCCTATTCACACTGAAAAAATAAATGTATGATTAAAAACCATAATCACAGCAGTTAAATTGATGTATCATTTGAATATATATTGTAACTTTTATTAATTTACTGTAACAAAACCAATGAGCCAAAAGTATAGTTTGCCCAAAAAGTTATATTCTGGCATCAAAGATTTGTTGCTCCAAACATGTGACTTTCATCACTTTCATGGAACACAGAAAGTAACTTAGACAATAGTCACTATTAACTATTAACACTATTAACAAAATAAATAAAACCTCATAATGGTCTACTGTCAATATGTTCAACTTTTGTTAAAGGGTTAGTTCACCTCAATTATCCCATAATTTACTCACCCTCTAGCCATCCTAGGTGTATATGACTTTATTCTTTCAGCCAAACACAATCAGAGTTATATTAAAAAATATCCTGGGTCTTCCAAGCTTTATAATCGGAATGAATGGTACCTTCTATTTTCAAGCCCAAAAAAGAACATCCATCCATCAAAAAAGTAATCCATACGGCTCCAGGGGGTTGATAAAGAGCTAAAGTTGTCTAACACCTGTCTCTAATTCTAGTGAGCATGGGTAGAGCGGCAAATAAACGGCCAAACCACCGCCAGACAGGAGAGGGAGAAGGACACGAGTGACCAGTGACTGGCGTGTCTTATTGAGTGTTTTATTTTATTGTGAAGCTGAAGACTCAGAAGTTTATATTGACAAAGTTTGTGTTACACTGATCTGATTGAACTGAGAAAAGCACTGAGATGAGTGCACACAGAGTGCTGAAGGCAAAGAAATAAAGAGCCTTACTTGACTGCATCACTACTCTCCATCTCCTCCCTTCCATCTCCAAGCTTGAACTTGTTACACTGGTGCTGAAACCCGGGATCTGGAAGTACGCCCCATGGAGTCCTCCCTGATGGCAGAGATCCTCCAGTCCCTCGCCGTCCTACATCAAAGCCACCGACAATCCCTGCTTGAGCTGTGTCAAGACCAGGATCGCCAGTTCTTTGAGATCCTGCAAGCTCAAGCAGAAGACCGGCATACGATCCGGAGCCTCCTCGGCCATGATCCTGGACAACCGCACCCACTTCCCTCACCCACGCTCTTGAAAATGGGGGCGGAAGATGACGGAGAGTCCTGTTTGAACGGACCACCAAGATCTGGGGACCAGTGGGTGGCCAGGCTCTTTCCATTGTTGTCCGGGGAAGCCCAGCTTGCTGCCCAACAATTGCCGGTGGCCATCCTGCAGCAGGTGGGTCGTAGTCCAGAGCAGTACCGCCAACTCTTCCGGCTGGGGAAAACTGACCGCCCGTTTCAGCCATCAGAATTGGCTGATGGCGGGGAACCGCAACATCATAGGAGTGCTCGACCAGGTAGTACTGGAGCAGCTAATCCTTCGTCTGCCAAAAGGAATGGCGGAATGGGTCCAGTGCCACCGCCCAGCGTTGCTGGAGGAAGCTATCCAACTCGCAGAGGACCATATGGTGGTGTAATGGAGAGCGGAAGAGCCCCCTCGCTCTCTACCAAGAGCCTGTTCCGGCACCACAGAGGCAAGGAGCTCCACCTCCTGAGGCCAGTTCCCCATGTGCGGTGGTGGACAGCTCTCCCCGCCTCTAAAGTGCCCCACCACTCTCCCCCTCAGGTGGAAGTGTACACCGACACAGGTGCGGGTGTGGCATCTGGGCCAGCCTGCTGGGGTTGCAGGGAGCTGGGGACAGTGGCCCAGATCCCCGACACCCCGCAGGCTGCCCCCGATCTTGCCGGAGCATACCAGATACCGGTAAGGATCAAGTGGGGTTACTCACCAATCATTGGTGGACACAGGTTGTAATCAAACCACGGTCCACCAACGCTTGGTTCAACTCGTAAATACACAACAGTCCAACGTGGTTGGATTACAACACAGCAAACTCTCTTTTGTTATAACAGTTTGTTACACCAATAGCTTGAGTATAATTAGCAACAATGAGTGGACTCGGCGGTCTGTAAACTGTACAAACAATAAACTTGATCCACAAGAATAACACACCTAAATATTCCCTCTCTGCCCAGATGATAACCTCTTATTTGGATCACGTGAGGATGCATCTAGAATGTGTGTTCATCCGTCGTTTGACTCAGACTTGTTTCCTCGAGGCTCGGTTGATGACGTGAGGCCGTTTCCTCACTCTGTCGGCGGGTGGCTGCTAATTCTCGGCGGGCTGGCGGCAAAATCAGCGCCGTCAAATTGATTGAAGAGGATCCTTCTTTCTTCACTTCTGCAGGCAAACGGAAGTAGATGCGGATTGCTCGGCGGTTTCATTCGGATCCGTTAAAGTGTTCGGTGGAACACAATGTAATCTCAACTCGTCAAGCAAGATGGAGATTGTATGGCCGCAGTTTCAAGTTGCATGTTACTTCCTTGTGCAACGAGGCAACACCTGAGAGCAGAACGATTTTCGAATATTTCTACTCCTGATGACATCATAGTTGAGGTGCGTTCTGTTGAGTGCCTCATCCAATAGGAGTTGAGAGTTCGATCCTTTGGAATTTCACACAGCTGTAAAGTGAGCAAGGCTTCTTGGGATTTGTAGTCAGTTTTGTACTCCCTTTGTTTGATTTTGGCGTGGTTTTTATCAGCAAGATTTATGACTTTGTTTTTGTGGGCCTCAGTCAGGCTTTATGACTGTGTTAGGCCTGCCTTTGTCTTGTATCTTAATACATGAGGCCCAACATTTGTATTAGTCCTATTGGACCATGCAACGTGATATCTGGAAGCAGTGCCACTGCGCAACATCTCAGCACGTAGTGTTGGAGGCACTCTTCAAAATAATCTCCCGGGTGGGGATTCCGAAAGAAATCCTCACCGATCAGGGCACAACATTTATGTCATGGACACTACACAAACTTTACAAATTATTGGGCATTAAGTCAGTTCGCACTAGTGTTTACCATCCGCAAACAGATGGCCTGGTGGAGCAATTTAATAAAACCTTTAAGAACATGATTCTTAAGTTCGTGTACGAGGACGCTAGAAATTGGGATAAATGGCTCGATCCCCTGTTATTTGTAGTACAAGAGATCCCTAAAGCCTCCACTGGGTTTTCCCCGGTCAAGCAGCTATATGGGCGGTGCCTGATCTTAGTGCAAACCCCCCCCCCCCCCCCCCAAAAACGTTGCTCTTAGTGCAAAACTCCACACCTTGGGGCAGCTAACACAGGAGAATTTGCTCCAAGCTCAAGAACAACAGAGCTGACTGTATAACAGGGGTACGTAGCCGTGCCTATCGCTTGCCCGAACACAAAAAGAAAATAGTTCAGGAAGAATTGGATGTGATGCTTGATATGGGGGTAGTAGAGGTATCCCACAGGGACTGGTCCAGCCTGTTTGTTCTAGTTCCTAAGAGTGATGGGTCTGTACGTTTCTGTGTGGAGTATAGAAAAGTCAATGCAGTGTCTAAATTTTATGCATACCCGATGCCCCGCGTTGCAGAGTTGCTCGATTGGTTAGGTACTGCTCGATTTTATTTGACATTGGATTTGACAAAGGGTTATTGACAGAGCCCCCTGACACCAATTTCCTGCGAAAAAAGGATTGCACCAAATTGTGACACTTCCTTTGGTTTGTTTGGGGCCCCGGCTACATTTCAGCTTCTCATGGACCGAATCCTCAGACCGCATAAAGCTTACGCCACTGCCTATTTAAATTATATCATCATTTACATTAATGATTGGCAGCGGCACATGCCTGAGGGTTGTCCTGAGATTGCTGCGGCAGATGGGGCTCACAGCAAACCCCAAGAAGTGCACAATTGGGTGGATGGAGGTTCAGAATCAGGGTTTTGACAAAACTGTGGCGATTGCGACCTGCCCGAGTCCCAAGACTAAAAATGGGGTGAGACAGTTCCTGGGGCTGGCTGGCTGGGAATATGTGGCAGCGGAGGCGTGGTCGAGCACATGTCCGGAGAGAGAGAAAGCGATAAGGATGCTTGCACCTGAGCTAAATTATGTCTAACACCGGTCTCTAATTCTAGTGAGCATGGGGAGAATGGCATATAAACACTTGTGGAGACGCGTTACATACCAATGCAAGTTAACTGATATATCCAATGAAAAATAAAAAGCTTTTTCGATAAATGAGCCGTGGGCCACATTAAACCATGTGAAGGGCCTGATCCAGCCCACGGGCTGTAAATTTCCCATGTCTGCTTTAGCTGTTTGCGAGATTATCATTAAATCTGCCTCGGCAGTCCTAAATAGTCGATCACTTGTGTGGCTGCCGAAATATCTTCAATGGGAGAACCATGGCATTGCTGTTTCCCCGTTGTCCGAATAGTCCAGTTAAGAAACACTGCTTTAACTCGCACACAGACACTCATGTCAGACCCCCTCGCCTCGCTTCTCTCTGACATTATCTCCACTGCATTTGTGTGTGTGTGTGACGCAAGTTGACGAGTCTGACAGGCAGACGAGGAGGAAAGAAGATGCGCAAGCGCATGTGAGATTCTCCGTCCAGTTGCATTTTTTTCTCAATACCGTAGTTAAGTTACATGGTACGATAACCGTCAATTTTCAAATCGTGTTATACCATGAAACCGGTATACCACTGCAACCCTAATCTTAACTAACCTTGGTAATCAGGACTGCCACTGATACCCTCAGTATCAAATAAATAAAATGGAGCAGGATGCCCTGCTCATAAAGCCTGTGGTTTATCCATTGGTGCACTAAGACAATTTTCCATAAAGCTTTTTGAAACAATATTAAACAATGTGTGGTTAACATCTGAGATAGAAAGCAAAATATAAAAAGAGAGAGAGAGAAAAACAAAAAAAAAAAGAGGCGGCATTTTGACTGCTGAAATCAGGTCACTCAACATAAGCTACAAGAAGCGAACATGCAGCTCACCCACAAGAGGTTTTACAGACATACACAAGTCTTTATCAGACCATGAGAGAGGGCGGGTGGGGGGGAAAAAATAGCAAAGTTCAGCAAGGTCATTGGAAAGCTGTTAATAATGCAATAAAACATGTACATGTGCACTTGCACACACTCGTATGCAAGCAAAGACAAGGCCATCTGGTCTTGGACACGTCCTCTGTGGAGATTAATTGGTGATGTGCAGCTCTAGTCTCTCAGCTCAGTGCTGGTGGTCTGTATGAAGGGAAAGATGGAGAGGAAAGGTGGGAGATGGCACACATGGTGGGGTGGGTTGGGGGATGTTCTGGTGACTCTATGAATCAAGGCATCTGTTATAGAAATAGGAAAGACAGGGACATAGGCACTAGCAAGAGGAAAAGACCTGGGGCCAGAAATGGATGATTATTAATGGATTTGATGTATGTTCAAGTGATGTGAGTTTGTGTGGTCTTCCCCAAGTGGGATGACTTTTGCGTGAGCTTAAATGCTTTCATTCTATTCTTTTTTGTTTTCACGCATTGCTTGTTTACATTTTTAAACGCAGGACATGATAAGCTTGTTTGAATATAATTTGAAGCTTGTTTTTTTTTTTAATGGTGACGCAAACTTTGACTAAAAAAAAAAAAACATTTTACAATGTCTCCTCATTAATTACCTTCATTTATATAATAGAATATTCAAATATTCTTTTTTTATGAGATTAAATATTCGAATACCAAATTATGAATGAATGCCCATCCCTAAAAAACACTACATGAATCTGATTCCAAAAAATAAGAGGGAGACATGATAACAGAAATGATGATTAAAAAGTTATTTGCAATACACTGATGACCATTTTAAATCGTAATGTATGAAACAATTACATTAAAATAATTTTAAGTGAATTAAGTAAATTTCCCTTAATGCCGACAGAGCATTATTGTTGTGCATAAAACATGTTAAAACATTGCAAGGAATGCAAAAAAATGCTAAATAAGCAGGATCACTTGGCACGTCATGTCCTGCACAATAGAGGCGGCAAAGCAGGAATGGGAAAAGTTGTTTGGTACATGGGCTACATCATGCTCATAAAGGAATAATTCCCCCAAAAATGAAAATTCTATCATAATTTTCTCACCCTCATGCCATCCTGGATGTGTATGACTTTCTTACGCAGAACACAAATGAAGATTTTTAGAAGAGTATCTCAGCTCATTTTGTCCATACAATGAAAGTGAATCGGTACCAAAACATTGAAGCTCCACAAATCACATGAATCAGCATAAAAGTATCCTAATCCATGTGCCTCCAGTGGTTTAATCCATGTCTTCAGGAGCGATATGATAGATGTGGTGAGAAACAGATAAATATTTCATTCCTTTTTTACTATTAATTCTCCTCCCTGCTCAGACAATCTCAGTTTAAATTTCAGTGTTCTTCTTGTGTTTTTGATGATTCACATTCTTAATGCATATCGCCACCTACTGGGCAGAGAGAAGAATTTATAGCAAAAAATTACTTAAATATTGATCTGTTTCTCACCCACACCTTCTAAAAATCTTCATTTGTGCTCTGCAGAAAGAAAGCCAAAGACAGATGTCATGAGGGTGAGTAAATTTTTAAATGTAAATTCATTTTTGAGCGAATTATTTCTTCAAGTAGCACATGGGGGGTCACATTGTCCCCCTTTTGAGATACAATGTTCAACATTGATTTAGTTCTTGTAAATGTTAAGCCCAGAAATAGTTGTGTTCTCATTCTAATGCATCAGAATCAGAAAAAGCTTTATTGCCAAGTATGATTTTTACGCATACAAGGAATTTGTTTTGGTGTTGTAGGCGCATGTCACACATTCTCTAAATGCACGGTTTTCTGAATTTGTGACCGGTGGAATATTCTGCCTGAAGTATTGCTGTACAAATGTTGATTTTTATAAAGGCTAAGCATAATTATAAATAATTTATTCATCTCTACTTTCCTGGTAATTTTTTATACCAACATGGGGTCGTTATTTAAAAAATATTATTAAAAAATATTAATGTTTAAATCTATTACATTAATACTTTTAAAGCTACTCAAGTTATTCAGCCAAAAGTAGTGACTGGTTTTCTCGTTATTGTTGCCTTTATATGATATATAGCCTACTAGACACTGCTCAATTCACGTACATGTACACTTCAAGTCTAACATTTTGATACAAATACGCTTTTTGTACCACTGTTTAAAGTTAATTTTAGACATAAACGACTGCGTTTACATTAAATCCTCAGCAAGATGGAATTGGCGGAATTATAAAGTGTATTAGATCATTTGGGCGCGAACCCGCATTAGCGCTCTCGGAGCACGCGCATGTAAAGCATACAAACATTAACCGCCTGTCAATCAAACAGTGCGCAGTTACAGACGTCAGGGAAAGAAAAAGTCAATGTCAACCTACAGTATGTATTCCAACCAGTGGTTGTCTTGCTATCGTGATCGCGGAAATGAACTACTTCTAGACGTACTGTATAACATAGGCTAAATACAGAAAACTACTCAAAAGGTTGATTCTAGATCATTTTAATCTCTCACAGCAGCCCAATAATCTCAGTGATAGTTAAATTACAGGCTACTTTAAAGACACAGAATTTAGTAAGCAGAAATATGAAATTCACCTCAATATGTTTCTTCAAATAAACTCGCATGACACAGTCAAACAATTGGCCTTTTTCACAGCGAACATCCCTTTTAGGTACGGCCGTGAGGCATTCTCCACAGATGGCGGCATGGCGCCAAATCTGCAGCTGCTCTTCAAATTTTTACATGTGATTTGATTTGACGGGAGTCACGAGACTCTCGTAGCCAATCAAGTTGATAGATAAAAATAAATTAAGGCAAAAGTACAGTTAACATTTAAAATGTACTCAATTAAAAGTAAAAGTATACAATTTTTTAAACGACTTATAAAAGTACAATTATTAGGAAAAAGTAGTTAATTACAGGAACGTGAGTATTTGTAAATCGTTACATTACACCCCTGCATATATGGTGTTGGCATTTACACTTGTTTACATTTACGGGAGAAAACATTATGTAACAACTTACATCTTCAGCATGAAACCATTCTAACAGTGCTCTTTCCTGTGTACACAGCCCTGTGTCAAGTTTCAACATATACAAAATATATATTAAAATCAATAAATGTCTATTTTTCCTGCCTGTTGTATCAGTATGTATTTATTAATTGTCCCTTATTCATTTTAGATACAGTTATTGAATCATTTATATATTTACATAAGATAAATATATCATTAATTAGATCTTGTTTTATGACGTATCGTATTTCAATGGTGATATCATTTATTACAGCTCACAGTTATGAGCAAACAAGGTTTGAACAAGATCAAACTGAAATCACTTAATGGAGAGCTTACAAAATACTAGTTAAGTCTTGCCTTAATTTGCAACCAAATTAAGCACTGAAATAGTTACAAACTAACTAGTTGTTACTAAGCCCTTAGTGTGAACTTTACATCTCAATTTAAGTGAGACCTTACACACAGCTGGTGCAGCCCACCCAGCTGTCCCAGCCTGGTCAATCCTGTTAGGCTGTTGTAGTTTGATGGTTTTAAATGGGATTTGGGCAACTAGCTAAGCACCAACTGTCCCAGACAGGTCAAGATTGTTAGGCTGTTCTAGTTTTATGGTTTAAAATGGGTTTCGTGCAATTAGCTAAACACCAGATGTCCCAGACTGCTGAAGCTGGTTAGGTTGGTCTAGTTTGATGGCTTCTTTAGGTTTTATGCAATTAGCTAAACACCAGCTGTTCCAGACTGCTTAAGCTTGTTAGGCTGGTCTAGTTTGTTGGTTTTAGAGTTTTTTTTTTGGGCAACTAGCTAAACACCAGCTTTCCCAGACTAGTCAAGCCTGTGAGGCTTTTTGATTTTGATGGTTTTAAGTGGGCTTTGGGCAACTAGCTAAATACCAGCCTGCCCAGATTGGTCGAGCTTGTTAGGCTGTTGTAGTTTGATGGTTTTAGAAGGATTATGGGCAAATGGCTAAACACCAGCTTCCCCAGACTGTTCAAGCTTGTTAGGCTGTTCTAGCTTCTGTCAAAGAACATAGATATCAGGATCCTGTCACTAACCAGTTAACATGACTGACAAATGTGACAGGATCCTGACAGCTATGTTCCTTTATTGTGTTGAGCACATGGATCAGGGTTTATTTCCTGGCCATGTGCTCTATCAGTCTTTGTGTCTCTGTGTGAGTGCACGACTTCAGGTTTCTGATTTCCTTGCTGTGCACTCTTCTGTCTATTTTATGTTGCATGTTCGAAGCATGGTGTCTGGGTCCTTACACTTTTGTCTAGTTTGGTTTCGGTTCTGGTGTCGGGATCCAGACATTCATGCTTTATGACTTGTCCTTGTAAGCGTATGGCTGCAGTTTCAGTTCTCATGTGCTCTTCTGTCTTGTTGATTGTGTTTGGTGTGAGCACATGGCTCCTGTTGAGTTTGTTTGCCACGTGCTCTCCAGTCTCTCATCTAGCCCTTCCCCCTTATTACCTTTATATTAGTTAATTTATGTCACCTGCTTTCCCTTGGTACCCTCCTTAGTTCCTTCCTTATTTAACCTCCCTTTGTTTTTTGTTCTGTGCCAGTTCATTATGGTTGTTTTACCCTGTTAGGTGTCTTGCTTGTCAGTTCCAGCCCAGTGCATCAAGCCCAGTCTGCCTTCATTGTTCTGTCCTGGACCTTGGAGTTTTCACCTTTGGGATAGATTTTGATTGTTTTGTTTATTGTTGAGTTAAAATAAAGAATATCTTACTCGCTGCATTTAAGTCCTCACCTCATCTCTATCCAGCCTATCCTGACAGCTTGATGGTTTTAAATGTGTTTTTGGCAACTAGCCTGTTAAGCTGTTCTAGTTTGATGGATATAAAGGGGTTTGGGGCAACTAACTAATCACCAGCTGGTCCAGACTGGGCAAGCCTCTTAAGGCCCCTGCATTTTCCTACAAAATCGAAGAACAAATGGACGTGACATAATTTAGAATGAAATCTGGACAAAAGGAAAGTGTTTTTGAGTTTGATTCGGTGGTTTGTAACAGCTTGACAGCACAAATTTCAAACCTACTTGAATAATCTTAAGTGCCCATTCACTCTTTTGTGTGATCTACTGCTTCACTCATGTGCCTCGCACAGTGGTGTGGCCAGTTTCTGAATGTTCGCAAACAGTATGTCATTGCTCAACTGTTTCTAACTTCTTTTGACCTCAACCAGAAGTTTTTCAACTTTCTTCATTCAAAGTGTGCTGGGGCCTTTTAGGCTGTTCTAGTTCTATGGTTTTAGAGGGGTTTTGGGCAGCTTGATTATCACCAGTTGTCCCTCACTGGTCAAGGTTGTTAGGCTGGTCTAGTTTGATGGTTTTAGATGGGTTTTGGGCAATTATCTAAACATCAGCTTTCCAGACTGGTCAAGCCTGACTGTTCTAGTTTGATGGTTTTAGAGGGGTTTTGGGCAACCAGCTAACAAGCTTGCCCAGGCTGGGAGACCAGCTAGATCAGCTTAAAGGGGTAGTTCATCCAGAAACTAAAATTCTTTCATAATTTTCTCATGTTATTTCAGCCTGCATGATTAACTTTCTTTCGTGGAACACAAAAGGTGATGTTGGACAGAATGTTGTGCTGCGATTCACTTTCAATCCATGTTTTTCCATACAATGGAAGTGAACTGCCTAACATCTCCTACTGTGGTCCTCTAAAGAAAGAAATTCATACAGATTTGAAACAATATGAGAATTAGTAAATGTTGACAGAATAATTTTTTTTAGGTGAATTAACCCTTTAAACCAGCTAAGACCATCAAACCATCAAAGGCTTTTTTGTTTCAGCAGGAATGTATGTGCGTTTCTTATTAGCATGAAAAATGCCTAACGTAAGGATACCTCATTTATCACACAGCATTGCATATGTATATCATGTATGTGCTTATGGTGTGTGCTTGTGCAGTTTTACGGCTGGATATTTGCAAGCATGCACCTTGTCTAATGTTCAAGTATGAGCCGGCTCCACCCCCCAACCTCAAATCCTGTGAAAACATCTCAGTTCTCAACCCCCCCCAACACACTCTCCTTGCAGTCCTAGGGGAGACATTGCTGACACCTCTTGCCTGTCCTTGTGAATTAGTAACATGCAGCACTGCTAATGCGACTAATCATAAACACACACACCAAAACACATATGGGTAAAATCTCTGCACACCTGTGCAGTGACACGTTTAGGCCCTTCAACCTAGTGTAGAAAAGCCTCTCAGAGGAACAGTGCTGAGTGTCAGACTCTCAAAATGGCTAATTACTGTTGATGAATCCTTCACATAAACCACATACAGAGAGAGACAGATGGAGAAAAAGTGCAATATAGAAAGAGAGAGACTTGATAAAGGGGATGGGTTTTTCCCACTGACAGATTCTGGATTGTGGATGCAGTATTTATAATTCATAAACATGTTGTTTTTTACTTCTTAATGCATGTTCCTGGTCTTATTGTGAAAAATGTTTCTGTGTACTTTATGCCACATACAAATATTTAAGCATTTATTCATTAACTTTAATCAAGATGTATATTGCTCTTTCTCTAAAACAACTTTCCTTTTCTACTTGCGTCACTTAGGCAGTGCTGGCTTTTGGATAACGTAACAGAGAGTGTTCCCCCAAAAATGGAAATATGTTGTCTCCTACTAACCGTCATGTTGTTCCAAACTCATATGGCTTTCTTTCTACTGTGGAACACAAAAGGAGATGTTAGGCAGATTGACAGCCTCGGCCATAATTCACGTTTATTGTATCAAGGCTGTCAGTCCCTAACAATCTGACAACATCTTCCTTTTGTGTTCCATTGAAGTTTTGAAAAGACATGAGGATGAGTAAATGATGCCAGAAATTGAATCTCATTAATCAACAGCCATATAGCTTTTTAGGCATTGTTTTAGAAAATTTGCATTCAAGGCTAATTTCAGAATGGCATACTACCTTACTAATACCATTTCTGCCAGTAGTATGGTACTATGCCATTCTGAACTCATCCAAGGTCTGGCTCCATTCTGGTTCTTGAATGCCCAATTTTCACGATCTAATCAATTACCAATGGACAAAATCAAGCCAAGCCAACATGTACTTGTACTGTTGAATATCCTGTTTCACTTGGAAATAGTAGTAAATACATAAGTATTACACGCATGGTAAGTAAAATGGGTTGAGAATGGAGATTCTTAATGACTTTAAGGAACTTCGCTTACAGCACCTTACACTACACAAGTTGTAAAACACAAATAGATGATCTAAAGTAATGAAGTTAAAAAATACATTTAAACAGATAACATTTTATTTTTTAACTTTGTTTTTGCAGATGTAGAAAAAGATAAATGTTCCATATGAACCTGCATTGGATTTACATTTGCAAATGTGAGCCAGCATTGTTTGCAGTTCCATAATTAACCAAATTCCTAGCATACAAACAAACGTCGCTCTCTATTACCTTCCCTGTAATAGAGTTTCCACAGCAATGTGCATAAGTGGCCAAGCTCATCAGAATGGAGTTCTCACTTTCAACTCTTTCTGTTAGCAGCTAAAGCTAATTTCTGCCACATGACTGGAGATTACTCTCTGCCTATGAAGATCAGAGACTGTGGCGACAAAAGTCCAGATACTTGACCTTTCATTTTGTGCACCAGCCTTGTGGAGAGATTGATGCCAGGAAATTGTAGTATGTGAAGAGGGTCTAGAACAGTCTTTTTTTAAACTTCAGTTCATTTGCATTTAGATGGGAAAAAATCCTTGATCCTTTGATATAAGAATTTAATTTACTTTATAAACATTTACACATCAACAATGCCTATTCAATGTTCAACAACTTGTCCCGCCAACATTGAGAAAAATGTCTTTTTGAATTTACAATTGAATTAGTTTTTTTTTTAGGTAAGTGGTTGCACAAAATTTATTTATCTACAGTGAGCTGTTACGAACCACCGAAACGAACACTAAATGCTAACGCTGGCCAGATTTTTTTCTAAATTATGTCACGCCCATCCGTTCTTCGATTTCATAGGAAATATATAGAGTCGTTTAGAGGGAACACTAATCTCCATGATGTGAGAAGAAGAAAAGAAATTACACTCCACATAGCCCATTTGCCTTGCCTGGGCCTACAGAATTAAAGGGTTAGTTCAAGACACCCTAGGTGTATATAACTTTCTTCTTTCAGCCAAACACAATTGGAGTTAAAAAAGTATCCTGTCTCTTCCAAGCTTTATAATGAGAGTGAATGGTACCTTAGATTTTGAAGCCCAAAAACACGCATCCATCCATCAAAAAAGTAATCCATACGGCTCCAGGGGGTTAATAAAGGCCTTCTGAAGTGAAGCAATGCATTTTTGTAAGAAAAATATCTATATTTATAACACATCACTTTGCTTCAATAGGTCTTTATTATTGGAGCTGTATGGATTACTTTTTTGATGAACAGATGCACTTTTTTGGGCTTCAAAATCTAAGGTACCATTCACTCCCATTATAAATATAATTTATATATATATATATATATATATATATATATAAACTCTGATTGTGTTTGGCTTTGGATTTTTGTGTGAACTAACCCTTTAAGTAATCAGATTTAAGAGCCTATGGCCAAATCCCCAAACACAGCTCAGCCTAAACAACTTTTCGCCTGATGACTTTAAATAATTGAAGTAAGTTTGTTCAAAACACAGAAAGTACGTAAAAACATATTAACAAACAAAAATAGCCAAATTTGATCATATATAATTTACTACGGGATAAAATTATTATTTTACAGAGCAGTTAGGTTAGGTAAGAAGGAAAAGGTAGGATAGATTGTAGAATTGTTCTATAATAGTTCTATTATTCTATTAAGTTATTTATTTAGTAGTCTTATCACCAGTAGATTCACCAGTCCTACAGTTTGATTGGCAAATTTAATTGTAGATTGTTTTGTGCAAAGAGCCTGTAATTGACGGATGTGCCAACTATATTGGGATGTTCGAAAATTACATTTGTTTTTGATGCATGAATCTGACCTGGCAAATCAAATGTGATCTATTATCCCTAATTAAAAGACAAACTTCCATAATTCCAAAAAGCCATGCAACTTTCTGCTCTTAATTCGTCTTTTTTAATATAGCTGTGTATGTGTGTCTAGCACAATCTGTGAAATGTACTGCTTGCTCTTTCTGCACGCAGAAATCGGCACAGGCTTAGAAAGATTTAGGGTTTGGATTTGAGCTTGGAGGTCACCACGACCTGCTCTAGACTGTTCGTGTGTGTGCGTGGGTGGGTGCGTATGCACACTCTCAGTGGACCTCCTCTACTGATGGAATGAGAGGGATTGAAACCTCATTTGTGTTTGAAGGCAGAAACAGCTATGACCTAAGACCACCAAATCCAGGCCATGCATTGCTAACCTCTATCTCTTCCTCTTTCCCTCTCTTTCATTCCCTCATGGCTTTTTTGATGCATCTCGTTTTCATATCAAACTCTTACCCTTGACTTTTTCTTTGCTATATGACTTGAATCAAACCTTTTTTTCTGGCCAGATGTGAATGTGGTGGATGAATAGATATTGTCATGACTTTTCTTTTCACTGATGTAGTTTTAGCACATGGCTCTGTGTAAAATGCTGAGTAACTTATGAACAGGTTAAAGACAGATAGATATAGATTGAACAAGATGTATATAGACAGTGATATGGTATGGCAGAGTTTGCATGTTGATATCATTTCTCTCTCTCACACATACACCAGTGCTGCCTCATGCAAACTGATTGGGTTCTAATGAGGTTTAATTAAAAAGTTGATGGCATTTAATGAGTCCAGCATTGTGCTGTGTGTGACAGTTTACTCTCCTCTGCTGATGGCTTGGCATGGTCTTATCTGCTTACACAGACCAGAATGTGTGCGTGTGTATGTGAGAAACACTGCAAAAAGCATTTTCTTGATCAGTATTTTTGTTTTGTTTTCCAGAAAAAACATCTAAATATCCTTAAAACAAGAAAAAAAATACTTGAAGCAAACAGATCTTGAATTAAGTTTAGTTTTCTTACACCATTATCAAGATGTTTTATGTTTGTTTTCAGCATAATCCTCACTAAATCTTGTTGGATATATGCTCAAGAGAGAGAGAAACAAAAACAATTTGCCGATGATGCAAGAAAAATAAACATACTGTAATTCAACACAGAAGAGACTGGGGCTAGTTGTCATACTTTTTACTCAGAGTCAAAAGAAGTTTGAGACAGCTGAGCAGCGACAGACTGTTTGCAAACATTCAGACACCCACCACACTACTGGGGGAGGCATTTAGAGCAGCATTTATATATGAGGATGCTTAAGACTACTTGTAAAACATCAGCTAAGATGACATTGAAATGTATTATCAATGACTTCATGCCTCATTCTGAGTAGAATTCACACAAGATCAGTAAAAGAAGCTGTTTTAAGTACTTAATGATGAGTTAAAGAAATATGCAGTAGATAATGTGAAATTTGTAAGGTTTAATTTTGCATTCATGGCGTTAATGTGCTAATACGAAATACACGGCCATAATTTTACTAATACAGATATGGGTGTATGTTGTGTGTTAAAGGGCTAATTCACCCAAAAATAAAATTCTCTTATCATTTACTCACCCTCATGATATCCCAGATATGTATGACTTTCTTTCTTCAGCAGAACACATTTGAAGGAAATTTTTAAATATCTCAGCTCAGTAGGTCCTTAAAATGCAAGTGGATGGTGATATTTGAAGCTCCAAAAATCACAGACAGTCAGCATAAATGTTATTCATATGACTCTAATGATGAAATTACTGTCTTCTAAAGTGACACAATCGCTTATGGTGCAAAAAAGATCAATATTTAAGTACTATTTAGTATACACCGTGGAATCAGCTACCACTTGACATTAGACAAGCTTCATCACTGTTGCTTGTATTCTCTAGCGTTTTGCAGTATTAAATTAGATTGTCTTGTCGCTTTTTTTTAAATTTTATTTTATTTTATTTTTTTATTGACGTGTTTGTTTTATTTTATTGTTTTGTAGATTCATCTGTACAGCACTTCGGTCAGCTTTGCTGTGTTTGAGTATGCTTTAGAAATATATTTTACTTACTAAAATTTTACTATTTAAATATAAAGCATTGCTTTCGGTCAGCAGTGGTACTCGCATGTGACATAATCGTGTTGGCATGTTCACGTGAGAACTGAGGCACGTGCAATGCACCTGGAAGAGCAGCGCTGTTTACAACTGAGTAGGAGGAACGCTGTACAGAAGCTTTGTTGGTTTAGGTTGAGATCTGTATTTGTATCTGTTTGTTTATTCTTAATGGTTAGTTTGTGTGCTTGTCCTGGTTGTCTCAACCAAGAGAAGAATGTAAGATTACGTTCATAACATGCCAACTCCAACTCCTGAAATCAGGGCTCTCATGAAGCTTACCAGAAGCGTTGGATTATAGTTAAAAAGTACTTAAATATTAAAATTTGCTCCAAAAGCATATTTTGGTCATATGGATGAAGTTTATGCTGACCGTCTGTTCTTTTTGAGCTTCGAAGGTCTGATCTCCATCCACTTGCCATTTAAGGACCTACTTAGCAAAGATATTTGTCTATTTTTCTATGTGTTCTGTTGAAGAAAGAAAGTCATACGCACCTAGGATATCATGAGGCTTTCATTTTTGGTAGAACTATCCCTTTATTGGGCAGAACACAGACAAAAGAATGATGATATCTTTCTTTGGGAGATGTGAGAATGGCTTTTGGCTGCAGATGGCACATTAGTGAATGGGCATTTAAGACTATTTGAGTACATTTGATTCCTTTTATAGACTAATTTGACAAAAACAAAAATAACATTACATGTTATAGGTAAATATCTCCACATGAATGATTGTACAGATGTTGGTACAGTAAGTGCTGATTTAGGTACATCTGATGCACCAGCACGCTAATAACTCTGCATGCCAGTGTGTTCATGTTCATCTTAACTGACTGAACTGGAATTCACTGTCTGCTTCAAAGTACGTAGAGCTCCATGTCACACCCACCAATGACGTGGACCAATGGCAGTAAGGTGTTTAGCAGCCTGTAAGAAGTTTTCCTAAAACTTTGCCCTGGTGAACTTGGTGAATAAACCACCGAAACAAACAGATTGTATTCTAATTGACTTAACACCCTTTCGTCTTTGATTTCATAGGAAGTGTGCAGGCGCCTAAAGTGTTATGGAGATATGGCCCTTGTGACAACCTCCCCATGTTACAACTAGCCCCTGTCTCCCCTATGTTCTCTGAAAACATAATATTTTACAAAATTTTGCCACTGGCTCAAGTAGATGTATCTTTCATGTTTTAAGGATGTTTAAATATTACTTGCATTTTTTGCAGTAAACAGAGTGTGAGAGAGAGAGAGAGAGAGAGAGAGAGAGAGAGAGAATATAAATACACACTCAGAAGAAAAAAAAAGAAGAGTTTTTACAGAGCCGGCTTCAAGAAATTGAAGAATTAGTAAATTCTGGGATAAATGGAAATCAGTATATAAATCAAAGAAGTATTGGCAATACAAGATGGAGAGCTGTGGGGAAATCATTTCCAAGATCTATATAGCACAATCCAAAATCATGATCAAACAGTTTGAAATATCCATTAACGAATACCAAAACCCATTAGATTTTCCAATCACAATGAAAGTGTGAAAAAAATCAGTGTCCTAGAGTCCAAAAAAGCATGTGGTGTAGACAGCATTCTCAATGAGATGCTGAAACACATGGATCACAACTTTAAACTGGTTATTCTAAAACTGCTCAATGATGTTCTGTGTGTGGGTTATTACCCTGAGATCTGGAATCAAGGACTCATCAGCCCCATGAGTGGAGATAAATGATATCCTAACAACTACTGAGGCATCTGTGTGAACAGTAATCTAGGGAAGGTTTTCTGCAGTATTTTAAACACCAGACTTGTAGACTTCCTTATGAATCGCAATGCCTTGAGTAAATGTCAAATTGGATTCATGCCAAAATGTCGCACATCTGACCACGTTTTCACCCTACAGACACTAATTGATGAATATGTACATCAAAATAAAAGCCAAACCTTTGCTTGTTTTGTAGATTTTAAGAAAGCGTTTGATTCAATCTGGCACGAAGGATTATACTTTAAACTAATTGACAGTGGTGTAGGGGGAAAACTCTATGATGTGATCAAATCAACGTACACAGCCAGTCAATGTGCTGTTAAAATTGGCAACAAAAGAACCACATATTTCCTTCAGTGACGAGGAGTGAGACAGGACTGCAGTGTATATCAATCAGTTGGCACAAATTATTGAACAATCTCCCGTTCAAGGTCTCACTCTACATGATATCGAGATAAGGTGTCTTCTCTACACAGATAACCTGGTTCTCCTGTCGCCCACTAAAGATGGGGTGCAGCAGAGCCTGGCATTACTGGAGAGTTACTGTCAGACCTGGGCCCTGACAGTCAACCACCCAAAAACAAACGTCATGATCTTCCAAAAGCAATCCAGATCTCAGGGACTAACAAACATATTTTCGTTATCAAACAGAAGCATTGAACTCACAAAGACATACATTTGCCTCGGCCTTAAAATCAGTTCTACAGGTAATTTTACTTTGGCTGTGAATTAACTCAAAGAGAAAGCATAAAGGGCATTTTATGCCATTAAAAAATCCATTAAAATTGATATTCCAATTTGGATCTGGCTCAAAATATTCAAATAGTTCATCAAACCAATTGCATTATATGGCAGTGAAGTGTGGGGTCCGCCTAATGTGACTAATTCAATTGGGAAAAGCATCCCATTGAAACGCTGCATGTGGAATTTTGTAAAAGAATCATTTATGTCCAAAGAAAAGCCCCAAATAATGGATGCAGGGCAGAATTAGGCCAATACCCTCTCTTTTTGAACATTAAAAATTTCCATCAAATTCTGGAAGCACCAAAAACAAGTGACCCCAACACATACCATTATAAAGCCCTTAAATACCAAGAGCTGAGCTTAGTGAAGAGTTCCCTATGCCAGCTTGTCCTGAGACTGACTGAAGACACACCTGAGGAGATTGGCCAGTCTCAGATAACTGCACACTGACAAACATTTGGCCAAACCAAATTATACACAAAGAAAAGGAAAAATACATCACGCATTGGACAAACACCATTAAAACTCAACACAAACTGGAATGTTATTCAGCACTAAATTGAGAGCACACGGTGGCAAACTATCTGAGCACGGTGACTGACAGAATGTTAAGAAAAGCACTGACGATGTACAGACTCAGTGAGCACAGTCTGGCTATAGAGATGGGGTGCCGCAGACAGACCTGGCTGCCCCGCGAGGACAGACTGTGCTCCCAATGCAACCTGGGAGTGATTGAGACAGAACTGCACTTCCTCACAGAATTCCCAAAATACCAACCAATTAGAAACAAATATTACCACAAAATTAACAAAATATGCCCAGATTTCAATGAATGTACCCAACACAAAAAACATGTTTTATTCGGTGGTGGTGGCATAGTGGCTAGAGCACAGGGCTGCTAATCAGAAGGTTGCTGGTTTGAACCCCACGGCCACCACCATTATATAATAAGGGCTCTGTAAGTCGCTTTGGATAAAAGCGTCTTCCAAATGCATAAATGTAAACGTAGGTGAAAAAGAGGAATGTGCAAACATAGCTGCAAGATTTGTAGTATCCTGTAGAAATCTGAGGGACAACCAGAACTAAAATAAATAATAATACATGATGTGTTGATGACCCCTGACCCCGATCCCCTACCCCTGTTTCGAACCCTATATAATGTTGCATTAATGCTGTTTTTAAGTCTGTTTTTCTATGTAATTGCTTTGGCAATACAAAATGTCTTTATCATGCCAATAAAGCTCATTGAATTGAATTGAATTAATGAGCTTTAGAGAGAGAGAGAGAGAGAGAGAGAGAGAGAGAGAGAGATACCAACTTGACCTTTGCTTTCCATCTGTCTGATGTAGATAGGTAAGTTAAAATTCATTGTGAATAAATACATTTTTTACAGGATATTAGAAAAAGGGAATGTCAGTGTTTCACAACATTCATATGTTTGCAAAGGGCTAGTGTGTGTGCACATGGCTTTAGGGTAGTTGGGATTCTTCCAGGCAGCTGTCAGATCAAATACCTCAAACACACTTTTCATGTTTCACTGGCTAATTAAGATATTAATAATTGACACTTCTGAGAGTCGACAGGCTGGAAATTCTGAAATAGCAAACAGGGCATTCATCTGGTAAGAATTGCAGGAACTGACTGAGCAGTTGTAACATACAGTATTTCTCTCCTACTGTTCAGAATGCCAATACTTCTAAAGTGTCAAGAGTTTCTTTTGCGTAGTCAAGGGTTATTATTTTGGATGCTGTTGAAGAGTATAGAGCTATAATATTATCATGGATAGATTGGGAGAATTTGATGAGAAATGTTTGAATTCATATTAGACTTTAGAGAAGACATATGAGATTATGAGGGCTTTTTCTCACAAGAGGAAAAGTCTGAGAAACAAGAGACTTAAAGGGTTAGTTCACCCACAATTCTGGCATCATTTCCTCAACGTCATGTTGTTGCAAACCCATATTTCTTTCTTTTTTTTTCTTTCTATTTAGCAGAATGGTAGCCCCAGGCAACATTCACTTTATTTTCATATTTTCTTTACATTCAATGAAAGTGAATGGTGACAGAGTCTGTTGCACAGAAGAGAGAATGTAACACATGTTTTAATTTTTTTTGACCTTTCCCTTTTAGAAAGTCTCAATTGAGACATTGAAAACTATTTTATTTGTTATCTTCTTTCCTATCCACCTTTTTCCTGGGGAAACGGATGTGGGAGGAACTGCCACCTGAAGTCCTATTGTAGCATTTGCTTGCTTCGGCTGCAGTAATTTTAGTGAGTATTGTGTTAGTATTTGTATATTTTGTTAAAGTAATTTCATCTGGAACATGTTACGATGTCCTTATGGTGTTCAGGGACAACATGTGCGGTGTGCGGTTGTACATACAACCAGGTGAAGCTTAATCTGTGGTTTATGCAAGAGTTTTGCATACACAGACCAAAAACAAAGATAGACTGCTCCTGTCAGTGTTGGTTCAATCGCCTCCCACACGACAATGAAGCTAAACGAGCATGGTTAAAAAGCCTGAACTTTAAGAAGACTCCCAAAACTGTTCATGTGTGCTCGTTTCATTTTGTCGACAAAAAGCAGATGGAGGACAACCCATACCCCACCCTGTTTCTGGGTTACGAGAGGCGAGACGGGACTCCTCGGGAGGGATGACAAATGTCTCTCATCGGGTTAGTTAGCCTACATTATTATGCATCACACAATGTTCATCGTTCACACAGAACCCTTTATTTTTGGATTGTGCTAGAATCTGACATACCAGACCACCTTTTAGGAGATTGTGAAAATGCATAATTTGTATGCAAAGGAGTAAGTAGTGATTAAGGTTAGAAGTCGTATATACAAATAATTCCATGGATTGAACATTTGTTTATTCTTTCAACCTTCTGGCTTTAAATTACATTACTTAAATGTTGTTCAATTGTCTTAGTTTGTAAACTACTGTTGGTCTTATGTTACATACTAAATGTGCAGTTCATACCTGTAACCTGCAGGTAGGCTGGATACGATGGATGTGTCAGAGTCTATTACGAAGACCTTTCAGAATGCCAAAACACAGTGGTCAGACCCATGGATGGAGGACCACACTTACTCCAACGAGTCTACTATCACACGTGACACGACAATTGCATCATCACCAGAGATGTCACAGCCTGTTGCTAATTGCACATTTCAAAATGATGCTGACTGCCTTTTGTACACCGGAATTCCACTTCTGGAGTTTCACACACACTTGTATCGTGCTTACAAGGCTTTGCTCCTGCTTCATCTTCAATACCTGTTGTTGACCAAATTATGATGACTTTTATGAAACTAAGCCAGAACTTTGTCACAGCTGATTTGGTAAGATGGTTTAAGAGGTCACATGGTCAGGTCAGTATAACACTGACATTTTGGATAGATGTTATGTATGAGCATACCAAGGATCTTATTCCATGGCTGCCCCGGGAAACAATAATGGTCACTTTGCCACAGCATTTTAAAGACAGTTTCCAAAATACTACTTGTGTGATAGACTGTACCGAAACTGTCTTGCAGAAGGCTACAAATCTAGACTCTAGAAGTGAATCTTACAGCCACTACTACGCCAATAATACTCTGAAGTATCTAGTAGCAACTGCTCCATCTGGAATAGTGATGTTAATTTCAGAAGCTTATGGTGGCAAATGCAGTGACAGGTACATTACACAGAACTCTGGATTTTTGGACCTTTTGCATGCTGGAGATGAAGTGATGGCAGACCGTGGCTTCACCATTAGGGACCTGCTGGAGGAACGTAAGGTGATGTTAGTCATGCCAGCGTTTACACGCAAGCAGTGCCAGCTGACTAATGAGGAAGTCACCAGCACATGACGCATTGCACATGCAATGTCATGTTGAGCGAACATAAGGCGTCTAAAGGTTTACAAGATTCTCTCACAATCTATACCTATTAATCTGGTCGCAAAATTTTATACAATTGTAAAAATTTGTGCTGCTTTTGTAAATCTAAGAGGAGAGCTTATTTCAATAAAATAAATATCCAAAACATTTAACATTACTCATTCAAATGAGCTGATGAGTTTAATCTGTTCATTTGCCATTAATACACTGTAATACACACACACACACACACACACACACACTGTCTCTGTGGGTCCTAATGCCCCAGTGTAGTGGTGGGGACACTATACTGAAAAAAAAAGCTCTGTCTTTCGGATGAGATGTTAAACTGAGGTCTTGACACTCTGTGGTCATTAAAAATCCCAGGATACTTCTTGTAAAGGGTCTAACCCTGGTGTCCTGGCCAAATTCCCCCCATTGGCCCCTATCTATCATGGCCTCCTAATAATATCCATCCCTGAATTGGCTACATCACTCTACTCTCTCTTCTCCATCAATAGGTGGTGGGTGTTCTGGTGCACTACTGGTGGTGGTTGAGGAGATTTCCCCTATACTATGTAAAGCACTTTGAGTGCCTTGAAATGTGCTATATAAATGAAAGGAATTATTGTGTATGTGTAGATAGATAGATAGATAGATAGATAGATAGATAGATAGATAGATAGATATATGATTAATATGCTGCTGTATATGTCTGAATAATTATAACTATCTCTGTCTGTTTTTATTGTATCTGTAATGTATTACATTTTTGGGTCAACTATCCCTTTAACATATGAGATGTGACAAAGAATTAAACAAAAACAAAATTATAAATAAATTTGTGAAACATATTTACGCTTTGTTGGTATGCATACTGTAGATTTCTTATCCCCTCTGCTTGCTCACAAGCTGCAGGTACTTACAGCAGATCTTCATCTTATTTTCTGCTAATTTGGGCAGCATGTGTAGTCTTTGTCAAATGGAATGTCCATTTCTAGGTGTTCAGATGGAGTTCAGATGACCAGCTTTGCAGCTATGTAGACCCAGACACATCATGGTCAGCTGGATCTGAAGGAACATAAAATTACCCTGCTCAAATCTGTATTAATATATTTTATTAATATGACTTTACAATAACATTTGTTGTTACTATGTACAAGTTCTGCTAATAATTTGTTGTAAAAAATATATTTTTTACACACCTGAAGGTAGTATCCATCCTTTCCATTGGGAAGAATGACATAATGCCCAAGCATTTGATATCACTGTGTGGGCGACTCAGAAACTAAGTGACATGGAGCTCTTGAAGGGACACTTGATTTCCAGGAGCTGTGTTGAGTCAAGAATCCCATCTGGATCAACCCGGTATCACGCCGAGGCGTGAAATAGACACGCCGGTCCACTCGCGGATGCGTGTCTATTTCACGCTTTGCCTCCTCTAGGCGTGTACATGACACGCGCGCGTCTACGTAGAATACCGGCAGGGGGCGATCGTTTCCTCAACGCCAACAACTGTCCGCGCACCAAAGAGGAAGCGATATATCGCGTTCTCCACTTCCGGGTTTATTTTTGTATATAAATACACTTTTTAAATAAATATATATATATATATATATATATATATATATATATATATATATATATATATATATATATATATATATATATATTTATATATATATATTTATATATATATATATATTTATTTGTTTATTTACATCAGCACAAGATACTCGACAGCCCACACACACACACACACACACACACACACACACACGTATAACAACGTTAGGCTACAGCAACGTTAGGATTTCTTCATGAAAGCAGCACTATGTAATGAACCTTTATTTGTCACATATGGTCACAAGTGAAAGTAACCGGCGAAATTGGCCGGCATCCCGCCCGCACGAACGTGCAACGCGACGACAACGGTATCGCTTCCTCTCTGGTGCGCGGAGAGTTGTTGGCGTTGAGGAAACGATCGCCCCCTGCCGGTATTCTACGTAGACGCGCGCGTGTCATGTACACGCCTAGAGGAGGCAAAGCGTGACACCGACACGCATCCGCGAGTGGACCGGCGTGTCTATTTCACGCCTCGGCGTGATATCGGGTTGTCTGGATTGGCTCCCAGTCAAGGATGTTCAGGGTGTACCACCAGGCCTCTCCTCTCCACAGCATGCCCCTGGCTCTCCATGTGTCTGATGGCATTACTCTTGTTTTCAAGTCCATATTTTTTGGCACTATTTCCACTGAAAGTTGGGTACAAATGTTCATTCAGGACTTGTCTTGGGTTTGTTGTACTCAGTTTAGGGACTTTCTTTGCTCTCCTGGCAGTTAGATGCAGCTTTCTGGCATCATGCCGTAACTGTGAAGCACCTTGGACCTATCTCCCATCAGCATAGCTGCTTGGATGGGAGATAGTTTAATGTATGCCTCATAAAACATAATGCACATCCTACAACTTTGCATTATGCTGTGTTCAGTATGGGATATCTCTAAATACCCTGCCTGACTGCATTCACTACCTGCATTTGGAGAGAATTAAATTATCTAATTTGTGTAATTTAGCAAAACACTGTCTGAGCTCAGGTGATATTACTACCACAATTTAAAACAAAAATAATATGTATTAATATGATTAGAACAATAGTAATAACAACAAGAACAATAAAAAAAAAACAATCATCATCTTTTTTTATTGTTACTTTACTTACCTTCCACATTATTGCAGCTGTGTGAATACATGAACATCCCGCTCTTGATGGCACCTAATTTTGTTACTAAAACCCAAGCCTCGTGATGTGACAAGTTCAGACTTTGACTCGGATCTATGTCTGCTTTTAAGTACACAAGGTAATTTCCAACATCCATAAAAAACTCACAACCGACTTTATTACTATGAAGATATTGATCAGCTTCCAAGCTTTTCAAATTGCTCATTGCCTTGCCATCACAAGCAGTGGAATCAAGAAAGTTGCTAAATATGCTACTATACATTACCCGATGCCACATCTTTAAATCGTCCTCCCGACCTTCTATCTAGAAAGGAATGGGCACCCGAATATTGTCCTTTTTAAGATCTGTTATGTTGTGCTCCCACATCTATAAAACCGTAAGACTGACAGGACGTACGCTGCAACTACAACGGTTTACTTATGAGGTTGACTTCTTCACGGAAGCAGAGCTTGAAGTACCTACCACATTTCGTGCAAAGCACCAGGGAGCGTAGGAAAAAGGTGGATAGCATCCTAATTAAGAATTTTCCCCACAGTGATGTGTAGTATATAAGAGAACATCTCAAGCTCATTTAAGCTAGTCATTAGAAAGGGATGTTTGAGAACATGGCACTTGCATTTTTGTTTCATGGGGTAAAATTGAAAGAGCCACATAAACAACATTTAAAGATCATAAGACTGTCTTTCAATGGTTGCCTCTAATTGGGAGGAAACCATGTGTGAGTGTATTCATACAGTATATTTGTTTGTATTCATCTCTTAGGGCCAGAGCTGTCTTGTGAAGAGAATATTAAGAGAAGGCCTTTAAGGCAGTGCATTAAAACAATGGAGCACAATTAAAAGCAGAAAAGGCTAAATATTTTCTAATTTGCCTTCGCAGAAGTGTATTTAACTAGTCAGCTCTAACAAACATACACACATATTTTGTTTTAATTACTGAAAACAATTTTTAGGAGACCACAAGGATGCCTCCCGGTCACCTTTCACCAAATGGCCTTGTTTGACAGTAACCAACCAATTTCTTTGTTGCTCCACCCTGGATAATACTCTTTCTTTCTCTCATTCATTTTCTTTTCCCTCATTCTCTGCTTTGCGGTTCATTTGTTCAGTAGCCCGATTCGTTCACTAAGGGGTTCTAGTTCGTCCTGGAAGAGATTCAGGCTCAAGCATCATAATCGGCTGCGATTATATGAATGTGTGTGTGTGTGTGTGTGTGTGTGTGTGTGTGTTTGCCTGTTTGTGAACTGCAATTTCATCAGGATTTCAGGGGATGGCTATAAACAATTCAAATAACCACAATCATCAATGGTTACAATAAAGAGAGAGTGTGATAGAGAAACAAATGAAAGGGGTCATATCATGAGGAATCAAATTTCCTTGATCATTAAAGAACTCATTTACACCTGATATTAAGATGTGTTTTTGGTGACTGGATCACATGTGGCCAGTGCTAACTACAAGTCTAAACGGATTCTAAAATGTTTTATGATCCAATCACAAAAACCACATACGAATGTTTTCAAAAACGCATGTGAACGCATCACATTTGATATGTAAATGCTAATTCGTCCTGTATGTGTCCCTGCAGCAACGAAGTGCCACCCCCCTAACCAGTCAATCAACCGCTGCGCTAAAACTTGAGTTTAAACTTTAGTAGTTACAAGCGGCTTTGAAAGGAAATAGCTGTCCGATACAGTAGCGGATACAGTATATACACAAGTTTGAGATGCATGGAAACTTATGAGAAGCAAAAACATCCGCTGCTTAGGTTAATACAGGTAATCCACTAAAATAAGGGAAAAATCTGCTCAAAATGTTGCATTTGTGCTTAAATTAAATTTCAGCTGCATCTGGAAGAAATAGCATGCCAATTTTTCCAGACTTTCTTTGTCATTTCTGACTTTGTTGTGCTCAATTTCATGCAGTACATGGACATAGTGATTGATATTTGTCATCATGACGAGTCCCTCCCCTCCAAATCTGATCACAAGTGGTCACATGAGATGCATTTATATGTCAAGGTGTAAACAGTGATGTGTCTTACTTGACCACATGTGATTGGATCACTCGAGACACATCATAACACAAGGTGTAAACAGGGTCAAAGAGTTCCTTGTGCTGTAACTTTCGGAACTTAACATTTCCTCTCTGTTCTAAAAGGACCATTTATTGAAGCCAAGCTGCAAAAATGACTTGTTCCATATTTTAACAACTTTTTGACATGAATACATTTAAACACACGATTGTGCCTTTTTGTACATTAACTTCTGTCACCCAGTAACAGTGCAGTAATACAGAGAAAATGTGATAGAGAGTATCATTCCAACCTGGTCTCACAGCATCATGTTACTGTACCTATTTTTTGGCAAAATAATTTTTAATGGCTCCTTGAACGTGTCGTGGCAGTTTCCTGGTGAAATGAACACTATAGGAACTACAGCAATGATTTGTATTCACTTTCACACAAATCATGAGTACAACGGCAAATTATCAGTTCATAAACATTTACTTTTCACCCGTTTTCTTGCGCAATGGTATCTTATGACATCAAAACACTAACTAGTGCATGATTTTTAACGCAGCACATTTTAATAACATTTGCATAACATAATTAACTACATTTACAAGCTTGTTCGAGTGCAATTGAATTGTGTGGTAGCTCTATATGTAATGCAATAGACTGTGTACGAGTTCAGAAAAGTATGCGAGTCGACAAATAAGTTGAAAGTTTCATATATTTTATGGTTGAGATGTGGGTTTTGTTGATTAAAACTTCAATACATTAACCTTAAAACCTTAAATAATCCTTTCTTTCAGCACCACACAGTGGACTTTTTACTTCTGAACTTCCACGTTGTGTAAGGAACCACGCAACATCATTTTGCAAACATGTTGCCACAGACACATAATTTTCATGAGGTCAGGCTGGGAATACAATATAGGATCCCTTTAAAAGAATTATACTCCTACTAGATAGCGATTGGGCCATAAGTGCCTAAACGAAGCAGAGAGAGAGAGAGGTTTAACATTTCTTTAATCAATCATCACACACTTCACAAATATAATAATAAAAAAAACACAAACATATGCAAAAATAATTACCAATTAAATGATAAAGAGTCATCTTCACAAAGTACAAGCAAACCAGTATTTACACACCATTTATGCACAAATACAACCATGTTTCCTGTAGATCTGCAAAAACATATTCTACCCTTATTCTTGACTTTAAAAATATTTATAACTTTAATAATTTGCCCTTCAAGTGCAAGTCTGCAAGTCTTCCAAATTGCTAATTTCTCTTATCCAATTATAAAATTGGCAACATTACATTGTTCCGTCTTCACTTTAGAATACCTACACCCATAAATAAAAATGATTATGTTAAAATCAAAACACAACCATTCGAGATTCCTTTCCAGCAATGCAAAAAAGCGACACTAACATTGGACATTCAATAAAAAAATTAAAGACTGTTTCATGCATATTACAAAAATGACAAGGAGGAAGAAATTCAAGTTAAATCTGGAAACGAAAACATTAGTTGCTAACACAGTGTAATATTTTCCATTGCAACTCTCCTGAATGTTGTGGAAGGGGACTTTTATAGAGAATTATCCAGGAGGGGAAAATATAATCTGCAACTATGAGTTTTTGTCTACATTTTGTATCACATCTATCATGAAGATCATTAAAATAAATAGTTTTTACACAGACCTGATATGTGCCTTTTTTCCCCGCTGTATGAAAATTCAGCCCTTCTAATTTCTCAAATTTTAACAGCTTTCCAACCTGATTGGTTTCATGGCAAACCTCAGGTGATATGCTTAACTTAGGAAAAGCTAAGTGTATGGGCCCATCCTCTAAAGCACAACATGGAAAAGCGGCTTTCAAGACTGAAACCAACTTCTCCACTACCCTCACAGATTTCAAATCAACCCGTATCACAATAATTTCTGCTGATCTCCACTTTTTGGAGAATACGTCAATCAAATGTCCCGCTTTAGTGAATCCTTTCTTCATACATAACTTAACTACACTGTTAGACATACAAATATTTCCCAAAAAAGGATTAAAAAAACAATGGTTCATCTAAGCAATAATTATCATTTTCAGACCTATTCAACTTAAACACATTGCAGGATTTTAAAACAGATGCATAAAATAACTTCAGATGTAACATCTTAATTAAAAAGGTGACATCAAAAACAATTGCTTATTAAGCTCAACACTACAAATAGATTTTAGTATAGCTAAACCAAATGACACCCAAATAATTAATTCTGTAGAGAAAAGTAGTCTCTGGGCAGATTTTAGTCTCATAGCTTTGACCTTAGCAGATAGCTCGATCAGTCCTTGTCCTCCTTCATTTACTGGCAGATATAAAATACCAGAAGGAAGCCAGTGGAAACCATCCCAGAAAAAAAATCAACAAAAAATTTCTGTAGGTTTTGTAGTAGTAACTTTGGTGGGTCAATAACAGTTAAACGATGTCACAGCATGGATGCTGCTAAATTATTAACAACAAGAACCCTCCATCTGTAAGACAATTTAGGAAGAATCCAACTCCACTTCTGCAAGCAACCAGCTACTTTTTCATAGAGACCTTCCCAATTTTTCTGCATATATTGGTCTGTTCCGAGAAAAATCCCCAGCACTTTAAACCCCTCTAAACTCCAAGAGCAGTGCTGGGGAAGCTTTGGAAAGGTTCTTTCCTCCTACTTGCCTAATAACAAAGAGGTACTATTTTGCCAGTTAATTCGAGCCAAGGAGGCTTTTTGATTGGTCTCAAGGGCCGTTTCCAGGTTGCACACATCCTCATTTGACCTAATTATCACAGTAACATCGTCTGCTTAAGAACTGAGTTTAACTGTTACCATCTCTGAAGTAGAAGGCCCTACTGTTGAGATTCCACCAAGTTGACGTCTCAGAATAGTTAGCAATGGTTCATTGACAATAGCATAGAAAATACCTGACATACTACATCCTTGCCATATGCCCCGTTGACTGAGAAAGGTTTTGTGAGCAAACCATTAATTTTAGACTATAAAAGATACTATATATATATATATATATATATATATATATATATATATATATATATATATATATATATATATATATCAGTATACAATAACTTAACATAGGAAATAAATGAAGAACCAAATCCAAAATCTTCAAAACACTTTTTTTTTCTTGGTCCAAAGATAAAAATCCTACATTAATATTATTGTCTCTGGCAAATGAAATCAGATCACGCATTAAAAACAAATGATCAAATATTGTGCGTTTAGGAATACAATATGACTGGTCAGCGTGAATTCATTTAGATATGTAAAGTTTTAATCTGTTGGTTAATTCTTTTGTACAGTATTTTATAGTCAATTCCAAGCAGAGACACTGGCTGCCAGTTTCTTGTATCCCCAAGATCATCTATCTTGGGTAACCAGGTAATCGCTGCTCTCCATAAACTCACCGGTAAAGTGCCTCTATTAATACACTCTAATAATCTGAGTCTATTAAAGTCTTTTCCAATGACTGGCCAAAATTTCTTATAGAATTTCTGCAGTTAATCCATCCAAACCCAGAGGACTGAGGACTGATCTTTAATGGCTGCAGTCAATTCATTCAAATGCAACGGTTGATGAAGTTTAGAATTATCTTCTACCATCAGATGAGGTAGATCCTGGAGAAGTGTGTCTGTTATTTATCCATCATGGTTCCACTCTATAGAGATTTTCATAAAACTGCAAAGCATAAACAATTATTTCATGTTCTTCAGCTGTTTCCCTCCCTTCTGGAAGTTTCATACGACTAAAAAGTTTTCCCATCACACTTTTCTTCTCCAAATTGAAAAAGAAGGATGTTGAAGAATCCATACAATTAAAAGACATAAACCTTGCACGAATCAGAGTCTCTTTGGCTTTTTCTTCTAGAAGGTTCCGGAGAATAATATTTCTTGTTTCCAGAACTTCAGCAGTAATTTCATCATACTCTTCAATGTTCAACTGCAAAATATCTTGTTCAAGTTGTCTCATTTTGTTTTCAACAATAATTCTGTTATGTGCAGAATACTTCTGACAGAAAAATTTTACTTGAACTTTACTAATGTCCCACCATTGTTTCAGGGAAAACTGAGTTTTTCTCTCTCTCCCTTCCTTCCAGAAAAGTGTAAAAGCATGCACAAAACAGCCTATTACTGAAACTGCTATAAGGTCATTTAAAAGTGCTCTGTGCTGAAGTGACAGTGACAGACATATAGTGATGGTCTGATAAAGAAGGGGGAGTAATGCAACTATTAAAATAAATTCCACTAGCACTTCTTTACAGATAAATTCTGTCATGCATTGCTGCAGAAACCATATTAAAATTTACTTTAACCATGTGCATTGATTTATATTAGGAAATGCTTCTCTCCAAACATCAACAAAATCATAATAGATTATTAATTTTCTAAAAGCCTCTGCTGAGTGACTGTTGGGTTCTTCGTGATTCCTATCTAATGTGTTATCTAAAGTACAGATAAAATCTCCAGCCAATACAATAATCCGACCCTGTGGGACACTGATTAATGCTGTGTTAAGTTTTCCAAAGTAAAAGGTACATTCTGTCCCAATAATAGGGGCATATACTTTCAAGAGTGAGAAATTAAGACCATGTAAATTAATATCTACTATTAGCATTCTAACATGACCAAAACCTCCACACACATAGCATTTCATTGTCTCCGAAATGATGAAAATCATATAATCTTTACCATCAAGTTTCAGCTTTACAGACAAATTCAGAGCTTCATTCTGAGAATTTAAAATCATAATCGCTTGGCATCTGAACGACATTACGTGTTTCAGATCAGAAATCTCACAACCAAGCGGAATCATCTTAATCAAATTTTTCACTTACAAATGGTAGAACATTTGAAAGAACAATTTTCTTCGTTGGACTTGACAATGGCAAAACAGGCACCGATGTGTCTTTGATTGTTAACCCATTCTCAATTAAAGTACCTACAATCTTAATTTCATTCAGAAAAGGCATCAGTCGTAACTTTACAACCATGCCTGATAGTCATCCCCTGGAAATGTCCCACGATTGTCTCCATTGTTCAAACACGCTGACCAAAGTCAGCCAAAAATGCACAACAACCCCACTCCAAAACTACAACTTTTATCCAACTCAATAATACTAAAGAAAAAAAAATAAGAAAGTAGAAACTCACTGAGAGATGCTCTCACTCACACCAACTTAGCTGTTCTCGCACATGCGCACGCATGCACACACACACACACACACACACACACACACACACACACACACACACACACACACAGAGAGTAAGAGGGAGAGAGAGAGAGAGAGAGTGACAAACCAGTCAAGAGTCAACTGAGAGGGGAGGAGAGTACCCTTGTGTGCATATATAGAAACATCTCACTGTCTGCTGGGATGGCTACATTCCTCACATAATATACACTGTCTGGGAGAAAGAAACAAAATAATTGCTGTATATACTCTGCCTGTGTTCTGCATTTATTTTTTTATATGTTCGTTTGCAAGCACTGGTGTCCCTGTATGTGTGCATATTTATTTCTAGTTCCTTTTACTTAGATCTGATAAGGGGATGCTGTCTATTCCCTAACTAATTATTATGCAGATTTTCTGTGCACATCCTACTCTCTGTGGACCACAAGGCATATTTGCTCCACACAAAATCAAACATGCACTACATTTGGTCCAGCAGATGCACAAACATTTGACTCCACCAAACTTGGCATCTTTGACATTCATACTCACGTTGGTATTTGGAGCAGGGCTGATGATGCATCAACGAGGTCTGCAACAGATTGGTTTCAGTATCCTCTGAACCCTGATACTGGAACCAGTTGAGTTAAGTTTCAAAGATTTTCAACCCTCTTTTTGTCTCTTCCCTTCTTTCTGTCTCTCTCTTCCCCCTTTACAGCTCTTCTTTTTGAAACGCCCTTATCTACGCTGCGCTTGTGCAAACAGCACATTCGGTAATTAAACTGCAAGGGCCTCGTCAGAAGAACCTGTTACAATTAATTATTCATATTATCTGTGACTGCCTTTTATAATGCAGCCAAGCAATCAAATTAGTTCTTTTTTCCATTGTTCTTTTATTTATTCTCCTCCCCCCTCCGCCACACATCATCTGATGTACTCGTTTTTTAAAAAGCCTGTCCTTTGGTTGGCACTTCTTTCAGTACGGAGTGGCTAAAAGAGGAAAAAACTATTCGACAGTTATCACACGCTTGCAGGCAAATCCTTACTAATTGCCCAGCTATAATTTGTTAGTGTGTTCATAATCCGTTGGGGTATACTTACATGGAACTTCAGCTATACTGGAGTGGTGGTGGCGTCGTGGGCTACAGCCCATATCTGTTAATCAGAAGGTCGCTGGTTTGATCCCCACGGTCACCACCATTGTGTCCTTGAGCAAGGCACTTAACTCCAGGTTGCTCCGGGGGGGGGACTGTCCCTGTAATAAGTGCACTGTAGGTCGCTTTGGATAAAAGCATCTGCCAAATGCATAAATGTAAATGTATACTGTAGATTCTGCCTTTATTTTCTCTCTCTGTCACTTTTAGAGTGATTGTTGCTTTAAAGTCAACTTTGCAATCTGACCAGTGTTACATATACTGATTCATTACAAACAACAGTAAAGTTGTTCTGGAGAAGGTTCAGTTCCAGAGAGACATATGTCATATTCACATCATTGTAAATAAAAAAGCATATATAAAACACGTAAAAAGTCCTTGAAGAAGAACAAGCAAACATATCGCCCAGAACACTCTTTTAAATTGGAGCACGTTCACTAGTAAATTTGACTATATACATATATTACATATTACTTTTTTTTCACAGAAAATAGTGAGAAAGCAATCACTTATAACGTAATGGTCCACCTTAACACGGGAAGTCAGGATAACACGAATTGTGCTTTTTAAAAACAACTGGTGGGATATTTTACACTGCCCTGTAAATAAAACAAGCTTGCACTTCAAAAGGAAATAAACACAAATAAATTAAATTAAAAATAAACTCTTGTACCTACCTTACAGTACACCAAAGTTTAACTTGTGCTCCGGAGTTGAGCTGAAGAATTCTTTCATTAGGGTCCAAATTACTATTCTGTTTGAGAGATTTTGATTTGGATGAAGACTTAAT
Source organism: Moxostoma hubbsi (assembly GCA_032164185.1). NCBI lineage: Eukaryota > Metazoa > Chordata > Actinopteri > Cypriniformes > Catostomidae > Moxostoma > Moxostoma hubbsi. The sequence continues at coordinate 29,282,133 of JAVLUX010000024.1, read as the reverse complement.
AAAATCCGAAATTTGCTTTTGCTCTATTAAACGTCTAGCTATATTTCATTTCCTGTGCCAGTGTGTGCATGTCAATCAAGAAGAAGGATATGACACGCTAATCTAAAGAAATAATAAAATATATATATATATATATATATATATATATATATATATATATATATATATAAAAGTAGATTCCATGTTTTCATGTGTTTTCTGTGTTAACTTTTAATTTTGGAATCAATAAAAATTGTTAGTGACAAAAAATAAAAAAAACTAACACCATTTTACAAAAGCGTAGGTTTATGGCTTGCTTACAAGTTATATTTAAATGCCTTACTGAAAGTGTTCCTCTGAAAAAACAATGGAAACACACTTACTAAATGTATAAGTTATTGCATAAATATATGAAGCAATCATATATGAAACAGAACTCAACAAAATGCAAGATTATTTATTGAAACTTTGGCCAATAATTAAGCTTGTATTTTAAATTGTGCAGTTATTTTTTCCCTTTACTGAAAGCATAAATTTTATTGATTTTGTTTATAAAACAGTTTGTGTTGCATTTACATTTCCAAAAAGACCTTTCCCACTCCCATGCAGAATGCTCTGTCAAAGCTACGCAAGTGTGTAAAGCACCCTTTGAAAACTCTGAAAAATATGATTGGTAACGTATGCGAGTAAAGGCACACATGTTTTTTAATTATTTTTTTTTTAATCAGTCCACCTGGAAACAAAATCATAGTTACAGGGTATGAGGTTGATATATTCAGTGCTTTTCAGGAAGAACTAATCACTTAATTTGCTCAAGTTTGTCAGGTTAGTGGCATAAGATCCATTAAAAGATACTTACAACTTTGTTTGAGTTACTTAGTAGCTAGTTGTCTAAAGCCATTATAAAGAGAAACACTATGGCTGTCAATATTTTACAAATAATTGAATTTCATGATTAGTCTTTAGAAAGTAAAACAAATATGTCAAGCAACACCGATAATGGCAAATTTGGTATGTTTTTACTTTGAACCCCACTGCGCCCCCTTGGGGTCCCCGGAACCCTATTTGAAAACCCATGAATCTATTTCATACTTTTGTATGGGCTTATCTGATCATTCTATGCTGAGGACCAGCAACCAAAACAACAAAGACTGGTGACACTGTGTTGGTCTTTTCAGCAGGGACAACAAACATTTTAACATGGATGATGCTTCATTGCACCATGGATCATGGATCAAAGATTAGCCATCTTTCTCATCTCTCCCTTGCTCTCTTCCCATAATTTCTTCATCTCTCACCCAGTGTTCATTCCTCCAGGTCCCCAGTGTGAGCTAGCCTTACATCTCTCTCTGTAATGTGCAGGTAACCCAATTCCTCTCTTAAAATGCATAATTATTTTCAAGGGGGCAATGGAATGGTAAGTGTTACACAGTCACAGACATGGGTTGATGCGGGTAAGAATGTTAAAACCAGATACACAGTCACAAATTCCCTTGTTAATATGCATGGCTCTGTGTGTGTGTGTGTGTGTGTGTGTGTGTCAGGGTAGAACTGCTTTAATTACATTGGCTTTATTTTCTCTCCTCCCTACTCCCCTGTTGAGCTGTGACTTCCTGTCTTCCACATGCTTATTTATGCCTAATTACATTACAACACTGCACTGTAGGCACACTGATAACAATGCAGCCACAAACACAGAAACAGATATCCTAGTGGCAAAAGGTCACTTTTAGTGGCAGCATGGGCGGAGCATTTGCTGGTTTAATATTTGCGGACATGCATTTTTTTTAAAGACACCAAAGATTCACCAAATCTGAGTAAAAATTGTCATTTTAAAATATATAAACAAACAAGCTCACGACAAATGTTTTTAATTTGTCAATACACCCTAATGTTCTGGTTTCACCCACAAACTTAAAGCCATGTGGCCATGCTGATCTTTAGAATGATGAATGCAGTAAAATTCTTGGGTAAAATGAATGATAGGCTACATTAAGGTTTTAGGTTAGAATTTAATCAGTGTAGGCTATAATCGGCATGTACAGGTCTTGTAAATAGTCAGCATTTCCTTTAAGAATCTTTTAAGAATTATAAGCACATTTTTAAATTCACTTGTTCATTTTAAATTGTCCAGTGAAACAAAATAAATTTTTAAATGCATTTATCTCAATTACCATGAGTTTAAAAAAGTTGCATGCATCGTAATCATAAGTGACCAATAAGATGGTTTTAGTTTGTTTTTTTAATCATTATTACGTCTATCAGTGTCTATGCACATTCCTATTGAGCATGTTTGGTGAATGCTGTTGCTAATATTAAGCTCAGTTTTCCGTTACTGAGCACATGTGTGCCTCTCCCTTGTGATTGGTGTTCTATGTGTTAAGTATTTGATTGACAAATGGTGTTCTTAAAGAGAACATTGTGTTTGTTATCTACCCTGTAAACTATTTATTGCTTATCTTGCATTTTGTTTGCAAGAGAAGCAGGACCAAATCTGCAGCTTTGTTCTCTCTCTCCTGGTTAGTTGTGCGTTTGCTTTTTATTCTTGCACCTGTACCCAATAGTACCAATATGAATCTGTATTATTAGGTTGAAGTGCATTGATGTGGTGAGCTTAGTGTATAAGAGCCTTTCTCACTGAAGGTAAGGCATTTATTTGTGCTTACACTTACATTTACACCAGCATATATAATCCACATAACGTAGAACTGAAACTAGAACTGGCAAGTTCACAAATGCGAAACTAACGCCGATCGTCTACCTTATCTCCAGGTGTTGTTGGCTTAACCAATAATTATGCATACAATTTACAAATCTTTTGAATGTGTAAATGTTTTTTATTATTATTAAATAAGTGTTTAAGACAGAACATGTAAGACAGTTGCACTGCACACTTGGACAACAGTGACGTTTTAGCACAGTGTGTTAATTTTCAGATGATCACTTATGAACCATAAGTTCATATTTAATAAACATTTAACTTAAATTATACTTTACCCTGCTAAAAAATATTATGCAGCCATAATGCATAGATTTTTTGTTTGGTCTGTTTATTATGATGTGTGGTCAGTGAACTCTCAGTGAGAAGGAAAATGAGAATGCCACTCTTACCATTTTAACACTCCAATTTAGGGAGGCCACTGGTTATTCAGGCCTATTGACATGGGGGCACTGACAGCAGGGCATTGTTACTGTGCCTGATAGTTCTGGTGCTCAGAGCTCTGAAGCGTTGTCCAGAATGCAACAGTTCAAAAGGGTAGTCGGCTGGGTGAGTAGGGACCAGAGTGATTTTTCCAGCTCTTTTCCCCAGTCTTGAAGTTTACAGTTCTTGAAGGGAGGACAGGGAGCAACCAATAATCCTCTCAGCAGTCCAAACCATCCTTTGTAGTCCTCTGATGTCTGATTTCATAGCTGAACCAAACCATACAGTTATTGAAGTGTAGTGGACAGACTCAATGACTGCTGAGTAGAAATGTATTAACAGTGCCTGTGGTAAGTTGAACTTCCTCAGCTGGCAAAATGAAGTACAACCTGTGATACTTTTTCACAGTGGAGTCGATGTGTGTCTCCCACTTCAGGTCCTGTGAGATGGTAGTGCCCAGGAACCTGAATGACTCCACTGCTGCCACAGTGCTGTTTAGAATGCTGAGGGGGGTCATTGTTGTGGTGTTCCTCCTAAAGTCCACTATCTTCTCCACTGTTTTGAGCATATTCAGCTCCAGGTTGTTTTGACTGCACCAGTGAGCCAGCCGTTCAACCTCCTTTCTGTAAGCAGACTCTTCGTCATCCTGGATGAGGCAGATGACAGTAGTGTTGTCTGCAAACTTCAGGAGCTTGACAGAGGGGTCCTTGGCGATGCAGTCATTGATATACATAGAGAAGATTAGTGGGGAGAGCACACACCCCTGGGGGGCACCAGTGCTAATTGTACAGGTGCCGGATGTGAATTTTCTTCCTGTCTGTCAGAAAGCTGGTAATCCACTGACAGACAGACATGGTAACAGAGAGTTGGTTTAACTTAGTCTGGAGAATAGCTTAGATGATGGTGTTGAAAGCCGAACTGAAGTCCACAAAAAGGATCCTTGCATATGTCTCTGGTCTGTCCAGATGTTGCAGGATATGATGCAATCCCATGTTGACTGCATCATCCACAGACCTGTTTGCTCAATAAGCAAATTGAAGGGGATCTAGAAAGGGTCCAGTGATGTCCTTCAGGTGGGCCAACACCAGTCTCTCAAATTACGTCTTGCAGAGTAATCACCGCATTTATTTATTTCCTTTAACTGCTACCCACACCATTATGGGTTCCTCGCCAAGTTTAACAGTGAGAATTGCTGGAATTCAGAGGATTTCTCTAAAAGTTAATTTTTCCTTATATGGCAGAAAGGGTGGAAGATTACTCAACAGGCCATATTTTAATAATACCCATGGGTCCAGGTTACGAGCAGTTTCTGAATGACAGTCCTGTTGTTCCAGGATTGTAAACCCACAAAGCAAATTTCTAATGGTAAATTCTGTGTACATTTTAGACTTTTTCAATTATTAAGTCTATCAACACACTTTGTTTAACAACATCATTGTCAGTTGTGTGTTCTACATGTCTGTATCAGTTGTCATTGTTTAAATATTTTCTTCTTAACTGGTATACCTGCAGTTCTGGCACTGAATACATAACCTCTATAGAGCTGTCAGTTGCCTCAAATGTTTTTCAATGCCACACATGAAAATGCTAATTGTGTGATCTTTTCTATTAGCTAAAACATGCACTGACAGTCAATCAATGCTACATAAATTATAGCTAAAGTTATAGTTGCGATTTAAATGTCTAAAATTATACTCTAAAATTTTTTTTCTTTTTTGTCTTCAGCTTTTACCTTAATTCGATGAGAAACGCAATGTTAAATTTAAAGCATTTTCAGAGCTACACGGATCCTCCAGGAATAATATATGGTTACTTTTACTCATCCACAAATAACCACTTGTCCAATGCCCAATGTATAGGTATGTACAAAGTGTAATAGATGGGATTTAACATCTCCAGGGACATGATTAAGGAAGACACTGACTTTAGAGGATGTGCCCTGTCATCTGTGTCACTTGTGAGTGCGGAGTAGATATATTTCACACACACACACAAAATTATGGTCAATTTATTTGTATGCCAAGAAAAATGAGTAAATGAGATGAAAGTACCAGCAAAAAGAAAGAGTCCAGGCTAAACATCTCATTCCCATTTGGTCACAAATAGTGAAACACCATAATTACAATATGGATTGTATTCAGTTTATCTAATGTCTCCCTATTATGCATTCTAAGCACAGCTACAGAAGATACAAGATATTTTATAGCAATTGGTGCTTGCTGCCATTTATTTGTGTTTGTCAAGCAATAAAATCTGTCTTTAATGTCTGCAAGAGGGTTCTAGGCATAAAGTGCAGTTTAAATGGTTTTAACAAGTCATATAGCAAGCTCCCTGAGCAGAGCAGGGCACTTACTGCAGAACTGGCACAACTTCAGTTCAACTTAAAATTTTTGTTGCCTGACTTACGCAAGTCATTATTAATTGAAATCAATTGTGTGCGTGATACTTTTTCCTTATTGTGTGTCACACACTACATTTAAAATGCAAACATCTGCATAATAATTGATTACTTTTGCACACTGCCTGGCGTTAGGTTGGCTTAATACTACTGTGTATTAACATGACATTTATGTTTTCTGCTCTGCTATGACAGGCTTTGACAAGCAACAACTATGGTTCCCCTGACTTTGTGTCGATGTAGTGACACTAGGGGTCACTACCTCCCATTCTTTGAGAAATGGCCAATGAGAATTGGCGAGTGGAGTTTGCATGCCACTCTACCGGACATACGGGTATAAAAGGAGCTGGAATACCATCTCCATTCAGATTTTTTTATTCGGAGCCGAGTGGTTGTACTATCAGTGAGCTGAATACTACTGCTGTTCCGTTCACCTCTTAAGAAGCGTATGCTGTTGTATATACGGCGCACTTCCAGCGACTTTCTCTGCTTCTGCATGACGAGTGCAGATTTCGCCCCTGGGTGATTCGACTGCGCTAAAAGAGTGTATATTCCTGCTATAGCGTATATTTTCTCTATTAGAGCACACACATTGACATTGAACATCTTTTTAAAGATGCGTATTAATGAAGATGCCTTTCTGTCTTTGTGTGATTCCTGGATGCGTCCGTTATCTCTCCGCTTCCGACAGCCACGGAGGCTGCCTTTGTGTCTGGGCAGCGTTCACACTGAGGCAGCGTTTGTGGATGGTTTATGTTCTCATTGCGAAAATATGACCATGGCAACGTTACGGTTGTGTCTGTCCTTCTTCTGGGGGAAAGCCACTCTAGCTGCCCCCCGTTCTGCGCCTTCTACCACCGGTATGAGGCCGGCCTGTCTGGCATCGGAGGCGATTTGGGGAATTCAATGGGCACGGTCCTCCCGTTCCCCAGCATGCTGGTTTGCTCCCGTCCGGTTCCGAAATGAGGCCAGCCCACCTCACGGCCAGCATGATGTCTCTTTTGAGGTCTGCGAGCAGGATGTCTTCGATCGCTGCATCTGAGAGTGCACTGGCGATGTTGGACAACGATGACTCGATTGGGCTGCTACCTTCGGGTCTGCCCGCCCAGGAGCTGACCACCATGCTTGCCCCCCCTCCCCGGTTCCTTTCTTCCTGGAGGTGCATGACGAACTCACGAGGCACCTTTCGCTTTCCAAAAAACTTGGTGCGTCCGCTCTCACTACCCTCAAAGGCAGGGCGGCCCACGGGCACATGGAGGTCCCTCAGGTGGATAAGGCAGTTGCGATGCACCTGTGCATCAGGATTGATGTATACAGGCACTCCCCTCCAGGGCCTGTTGGACTACACCGTCTCTGACGACCAAAGCCTACAGTGCTGCTGGACAGCCTGCCTCCGCCCTGCATGCCATGGCCCTCCTGCAGGTACACCAGACCAAGGCACTAAAAGAACTGCATATGGGTAGTCCTGATCCCGATCTGCTGCAGGAGATGCACTCGGTGACCGCCCTCGCTGTGCATCAGGATCGATGTGGACAGGCTCTCCCCTCCAGGGCCTGTTGGACTATGTTGTCTCTGGTGACCAAAGCCTACAATGCTGCTGGACAGGCCGCCTCCACCCTGCATGCCATGGCCCTCCTGCAGGTGCACCAGACCATGGCACTAAAAGAACTGGACGTGGGTAGTCCTGATCCCGATCTGCTGCAGGAGCGGCGCACGGAAACCGCCGAAGGTCACTGCGCGTGCACTCGGGCAAGTGATGTCCATCTTGGTGGTCCAGAAGCACCACCTGTGGCTGAACCTGGTCGAGAAGAGGGATGCCGACAAAGCACGCTTTCTCAACATGGCCATCTCCCAGATTGGACTTTTCGGCAACACCGTTGACACCTGGACTTTGCCCAGCAGTTCTCGTCAGTGAAAAAGCAGATGGAGGCCATCCAGCACACCTTGCCCCGGTGCGTTGCCGAAAGCCCAGGCAGCTCTGCCTCAATCCGAGCCCAGTCCTCGGCCTCCACGTAGAGCCATCAGCAGGAAGCTGATGCCCCATGTTTCCCAGGCCAGCACAAGGACCTGTAAGGCTCCTAAGCACCCCTGAGACGGACGACTTAGGGAGCGAGACATCTGCTGGTATCCAGACCACTCCATTCCCTGGTGGGTAAATATTTTGTTTCCTTTTTCCTTTTTGTTTGCCGCACCCCGAACAGAATGCGGTAACCAAATTGTCCAAAAAAGAGCAGTTTCCTCACTCTTTGGGTCACATAATCGGTGTCCACAGCTGCCATTTTCACGGCCACCAAGCACCCGCAGCCAGGGACCCGCGAACGCGGCCTCCCCGCCTTTGCACGATCCTCTGAGGAAGTACCTTCTTTCTCAGGGATGGGTCACAATCTGGCACCCATACCCAGACCTCTGAAACCTCCATGTCTGGCCCTTGGATGGGATTCGGAAGACCTAAGTGGCCTACCTCCAGCAGTGGTAGACACGAACACTCAGGCCAGAGCTCCCTCTACGATGCAGCTTTATGCCCTGAAGTGGCACCTGTTGACAAACTGGTGTTCTTCCCGAGACATAGACCCCCAGAGATGTGCAGTTGGGTCAGTGCTTTCCTTCCTGCAGGAGAGGATGGAGGGGTGGCTGTCCCCCTCCACCTTGAAGGTATACGTAGCCGATAGCCTCACACCACGACGCAGTGGACAGTAAGTCCCTAGGGAAACATGACCTGATCATCAGGTTCCTCAGAGGCACCCAGAGGCTGAATCCTCCCAGGCCATGCCTCTTCCCCTCATGGGATCTCTCTGTGGTCCTCCTGGGCCTTCGGAGAGCCCCATTTGAGCTGCTAGATTCAGTCAAACTGAAAGCCCTCTCCTTAAAAGGCGGCCCTCCTGATTGCACTCACCTCAATCAAGAGGATGGGGGACCTGCAAGGGTTCTCTGTCAGCGACTCTTGCGTGGAGTTCGGTTCGATTCTCACATGATCCTGAGACCCCGACCAGGCTATGTGCCCGAGGTTCCTACGACCCCCTTCAGGGATTAGGTGGTGAACCTGCAAGCGCTGCCCCAGGAGGAGGCAGACCCAGCTCTGTCATTGCTGTGTCCGGTGTGTGCTTTGCGCACCTATTTGGATCGCACGCAGAGCTTTAGACACTCTGAGAATCTCTTTGTCTGCTATGGCGGACATTGGAAAGGGAACGCTGTCTCCAAACAGAGGCTTGCCCACTGGAACATGGATGCCATTGCTCTGGCATACCAGACACAGTCCGTGCCCACCCCCCTTGCGAGTTCTAGCACACTCTACAAGGAGTGTGGCATCCTCGTGGGCACTGGCCAATGGCACCCCTCTAGCAGACATCTGCAGAGCAGCGGGCTGGGCAACACCCAATACCTTCGCAAGATTTTACAATCTCCGGGGTTGAGCCAGTTTCATCCCATGTTCTTTCAGGTATGAACAGGTAGAGTTCAGTAATACGGAACAGCTGGCCGGGTGATCGCTTGCGAATAGTGCCTTTCCCCTCCCCTGAGTCGAAAATGTGCCCTTTTACCCCCAGTCGAGTTCACGAAGTTGTGGACCCTGGATGTCCTTCTTCCCTAGCCCTATGGTTTGCAAACTCAGTGGAGGAGTTTGCAGCCAGCCCCACTATTGGGTCGATCATGCCCTGTACTGGGATAGGTGCTCCACAGGTCCACATTAATCCGGTAAACCCTGTGATGTATATTCTGTGGTACGGTCTCCCTGTCGGTGGATCTGGCATATGCCAATGGCATATGCATATGATAGCGTTAGATGGCCCCAGCCGAATCTAATACTCTGTGGAGAGAAAACAGAGAGAAAAGGCCTGCTCCCATGCTAGTTATGTCACGATAATAACGTTGGAAATTGCGCTTTAAAAGTAGCTTAACTTACATTTACACCAGCATGTATAATCCACATGAAGTAGAACTGAAACTGGAGGCAGCTTGTTAAAAAAAATGCAAAACTAACGCTGAACGTCGTCTACCTTATCTCCAGATGTTGTTGGCTCGTTATTCGTTTGACATTCGGTTTCTCCTATCCGCACTCTCTGGGGCCGACCATTTTATGATGATATCATTTGCACAATTAGGTTAACGATATAGGACTATATCATACAGGCATGAAACATTGAACTCAAACGGTCAGCGCTTATTGTAGCTGGAGAATTATGCCTAAAAATGCTCAGATGGGCTTTCATTAACTAGCGTTTAAGGAACCATCTGAAAATTCCACCCAAAGAACTAAAACGTCGGCGGTGTCCAATTATTCATTCATTTATTCAATTAAAGTGTAAATTATGCATACAATTTTCAATCTTTAAAATGTGTAAACATGCAAGGCAGTTGCATTTTACACTTGGACACCAGTGACATTTAGCACAGTGTGTGGACTTTTGAGATGATCTCTTATGAACCATAAACTAATATTTAATAAACATTTAACTTAAATTAAACTTTACCCTGCTAAATATTATTATGCAGTCATAATGTATAGAAGTTTTGTTTGGTCTATTTATTATCATGTGGGGTCACTGAACTCTCAGTGGGATGGAAAATGAGAATACCACTCTTACCATTCTACCACACCAAATTAACTGCCCCCCAGGTTGTTGGAAAGGAGGAATTAAAAAGGGATTGGCGACAGTAAGTGAAAAGGAAAGACATGTCAAAGCTTTATTAATAGTGATTTATTTATTTAGTTTTGAAAGTGAACGTACTGAATGAAAAAAAACAAAAAAACAAAAACAATTATGAACTATAAAAGTATAAAAACATTATAAAGGGTACACAATAAAACAGTGTTTATAGCGTGTTTATAGCTTTGAACAGCAAAAATGGCCTTAGAATGCAGGAATATAATTTTGTGTATGAAAAAGTGTCTAGCAAAAACAATTATGCAAATTAAGGGATGGAGCAGGCTACTTTATTTATAATAAATTATTTTTTCCACTTTGGAATGACTAGCATTGATCATGCATGATTAAATCAGGAACATGCAAAAGTTAACAGGGTCAATTTTGTTTTTATATTTGAAGAGATGGTTAAAAATGATATTAATCAACATTTTTGTGTCTTGGAGTAGGCAGATAATATCATAGCATTTTTACATTCTTAATTTCATGAATATCTCAGCAATATTCTGCATTCTTGATCTCTGCATTCATGTGTGATTCAGACATTTTTCACACTCTGAAAAGACGTTCAAGCAATATGAGAGTGTCAAGTACTGTCAACTGTGTCATTTGATAGGATACACTGGCCTTGCACGCTTTAATTGGTGTCACATACCAACAGCCAAGAACTCTATAGAGGATTCAATAATCAAGAAATTAATTAGTCAAGTTCAACATTAAAGGGATAGTTTTCAGATAAAGTTTGCCCAAAAATGAAAATTCTCTCACCCTCTTACCATCCCAGATGTGTATGACTTTATTTCTTCTGCAGAAGATTTTTAGAAGAATATTTCAGATCTGTAGGTCCATAAAATGCAAGTGAAAGGGTGCCAAAGTTTTGATATCTTCTGAAATAATAGGTGCGGGTGAGAAACAGATAAATATTTAAGTAATTTTTTTCAAGAAATTATTTTCCCTGTCCAGTAGGGGGCGGTATGCATGAAGAATACAAATCACCAAAAACACAAGAAGAATGTGAAAGAGTGGAGATTGACAGCACAGGGAGGAGAATTTATAGAAAACATTGACTTAAATATTGGTCTTTTTCTCACCCACACAAAATATATCACTTCTGACTTATGGATCCACTTTTATCACTGGAGACTAATGGATTACATTAATGCTGATTTATACAATTTTTGGAGCTTCACAATTTTGGCACCAATTCACTTGCATTGTTCTTACCTACAGAGCTGAAATATTCTTCCTAAAATTTGTGTTCTGCCGAAGAAAGAAAGTCATACACAACTGGAATGGCAATGTTGAGAGATTTTCATTTCTGGGTGAACTGTCCTAGTCTAGTCCAGCACTATTACTGGATAAAAGGGATCAAATGGTATGCAAACATTTGAGCTATAAATTCAGATAAATATAATTAAGTAATATCACATGAGCCAAAATGCTGCGATTTTGCCACAGCCTTGTGACGTGGAGGTCTGCATGGGCCTTCAAATGAAAACTGATCACAACCCGTAGATGAGACTGTGTCTCAGACTGTGCCCAAGCCCTACCTGACTCTATCAGTACTGTCAGATTTTAAGCCTGAACCTGACCCAAACTCTCTCATTCTTGATATACACTCACCTAAAGGATTATTAGGAACACCTGTTCAATTTCTCATTAATGCAATTATCTAATCAACCAATCACATGGCAGTTGCTTCAATGCATTTAGGGGTGTGGTCTCCTGAACTCCAAACTGAATGTCAGAATGGGAAAGAAAGGTGATTTAAGCAATTTTGAGCGTGGCATGGTTGTTGGTGTCAGACGGGCCGGTCTGAGTATTTCACAATCTGCTCAGTTACTGGGATTTTCACGCACAACCATTTCTAGGGTTAACAAAGAATGGTGTGAAAAGGGAAAAACATCCAGTATGCGGCAGTCCTGTGGGCGAAAATGCCTTGTTGATGCTAGAGGTCAGAGGAGAATGGGCCAACTGATTCAAGCTGATAGAAGAGCAACTTTGACTGAAATAACCACTCGTTACAACCGAGGTATGCAGCAAAGCATTTGTGAAGCCACAACACGCACAACCTTGAGGCGGATGGGCTACAACAGCAGAAGACCCCACCGGGTACCACTCATCTCCACTACAAATAGGAAAAAGAGGCTACAATTTGCAAGAGCTCACCAAAATTGGACAGTTGAAGACTGGAAAAATGTTGCCTGGTCTGATGAGTCTCGATTTCTGTTGAGACATTCAGATGGTAGAGTCAGAATTTGGCGTAAACAGAATGAGAACATGGATCCATCATGCCTTGTTACCACTGTGCAGTCTGGTGGTTGTGGTGTAATGGTGTGGGGGATGTTTTCTTGGCACACTTTAGGCCCCTTAGTGCCAATTGGGCATCGTTTAAATGCCACGGCCTACCTGAGCATTGTTTCTGACCATGTCCATCCCTTTATGGCCACCATGTACCCTACTGTACATGATGGCTACTTCCAGCAGGATAATGCACCATGTCACAAAGCTCGAATCATTTCAAATTGGTTTCTTGAACATGACAATGAGTTCACTGTACTGAAATGGCCCCCACAGTCACCAGATCTCAACCCAATAGAGCATCTTTGGGATGTGGTGGAACGGGAGCTTCGTGCCCTGGATGTGCATCCCACAAATCTCCATCAACTGCAAGATGCTATCCTATCAATATGGGCCAACATTTCTAAAGAATGCTTTCAGCACCTTGTTGAATCAATGCCACGTAGAATTAAGGCAGTTCTGAAGGCGAAAGGGGGTCAAACACAGTATTAGTATGGTGTTCCTAATAATCCTTTAGGTGAGTGTATTTCTTCTCCAAGCAAATATTGTTGCAATAATCTGTATTTTATGTAAGCAGTTTAGGCAACATTCGTTATAGTATTGTAACAGTAGACATACACAGTTTTGACAGGGCACTGCAGCCCCTCAGCACATCAGAGCAAAAGGGGAAAAACACTGGCTTACCGTTTATCAAGCGCCAAAACTTTGCTAGGTTCAGAACAATCTGGAATCATGTGTAACAATACAACAGTCACATGAAATCCATTTTGCAACCTGAACTTATTCAGAATGTCGAATCTTTGTGACACCTGCACTAAGAAAAATCTAGATAAAATGAAACAAAAAGCAGGTGACCGGAGGTGCATTTAAAAAAATGTTAAACTTGACATGGTGTCTAAAAAAATGGTGGTCCTGCGTGAGATGCTGAAGAAACAGCATTTTTCTTAGGTCTCTTTGGGCCCGGGTGGAGATGCAGAGCGCTATTGTGATGTAGGCAATAATAGTCATGCTAATATTTAGTATCACAGCACTCGTGCTCGTTTTATACAATTCTGTTATTCTGAACTATTATGTTTTTTTATTTTTGTTCTTCCACCAAACATTGTTTGGGCACAGTGTTGCCAAAGACGAGCAACACAAACAGTGAAACGTTCCACTGGTGTTATACAAAACATCAGCACTCGTAGAACATTGATTGTCTAATTAAATTAGTGGAGTGAACTAATGTTGTATTGGAAATTGGTTGCATGGCTGGGACAACGGTCAATTATACAGTTTAGTGGTCAGCATACTAAATAGGTGACCAAAGAATACAGCGATTAACCAACCAGAATCAAATACTCCAGATAGCCATGTAATTATTTATTTTATAGTTATATTAAAATCAAGCACATTTGCACAAGACTTCTGCAAGAATCAGTGTGTTCAAGCCATCCGTTTCGATTTAATGAACAGTGACGTTCATAGTTTGTGCATAATTTTACTCTCTTTCCCTTGTGTTATTATACAATATTATTCCCTTTTTTCTTCCTTCTAACTCTTTTTCATCTATATTTTACTTTATTTATTTTTCCACAGTGTTTTTTCATGAATTTCTGCTGGCACAGATTCACATCTCCCTTCAGAGTCTGGATTAACACTATAAACACCATAAACACCATGCTTTTCAGGACTGGAGTTGAAACAAACAACCTGTAGCCACACACTAACCACTGAATCACAGAATGGCACAATGGATGTGATTCAAGAATGAACTATAAACTGATTTAGAGAGAGAGAGAGAGAGAGAGAGAGAGAGAGAGAGAGACAGAGTGAGAGAGAGAGAGAGACAGAGAGAGAGGGAGAGAGAGAGTGTTTGTGAGAGAGAGAGAGAGAGAGAGAGAGAGAAGAGAAAGAGAGATTGCTTGTTTATTTATGTGTGATAACTAGCACATTTAATCAAGCACAAGCAATAAATCTTTCCTCCCATAACAAGGGCGTAGGTTTGATTTTGACAATGGTAGGGACCTAAAGCAGTCCGCAGAGCCCCCCTGGAAGTTGAGGATTTTTGCATTTATGATAGACTTTCGACTGCAGTTTCATGTCATCCAAAGATATGGTAGCCAACACACTCATAAAGGGAGGTTTTTTATATGTTAGTATGTTCCTGAGACAATAATTACACAATTTTGATTATGTAAACCAACAACATTACCATTTAGCTTTCTGTATTCATGATAGAATATCTAAACAAGCATACATTCATAACTGAAATAATGTTATTCAGGGATTGACATTAAGGTTTTTAGTCTATACTGACTACAAGAATATGTTAATGAATTCTGTAATGTTATATGTTAAAGGTAACTAATGACGTCAAGGAGGCAGTTTAACAGAGACTTAACTTTAACTTTACTCTGTCCATAGTGCAATCGTCAACATCTCTCATACATCAGGATCAGAGTACATATACATAATGTATGGAGAGCACTTACAGTCATAACCTGGTATTGTAGTCCACGTAACCAATAACCATGCACCGTAATCACAATTTGGAATACCCAATCCCACAATTTAGTTGGTCCTCGTGGTGGTGCGGTTACTCACCTCAATCCGGGTTGCATTGGACAAGTCTCAGTTGCCTCCGCTTCTGACCACCAATCCGCGCATCTTATCACATGGTGGTTACCCCTTATGACTCTACCTTCCCTAGCAACCGGGCCAATTTTGTTGCATAGTAGACCTGGCTGGAGTCACTCAGCATACCCTGGATTCAAACTCACGACTCCAGGGGTGGTAGTCAGCGTCAATACTTGCTGAGCTACCCAGACCTCCATGCCTGTATTTAACAGAAATGAACTGTTGGCTTATTTGTTTCACATCAATATTGTCCAGTTTGTCCTGGTGGACATGGCATTCAGTATCACTTGTGTCATTGTTTTTCTGAACAAACTAATATCTACCTTTACTCTAATAATCACGTTGTTCAAGCCTAGGCCTCACCTGTGACCCTGCCTCTCCACCTGCCTCTCTTCCTGCTCTGTCTGAGCTACTACCTGGCAGGACTGCTTCTGTCACCTGATAAAATAACACATTGATGCATGCCATATGAACAGTGAGGAAAAACATTTATGGCTTCGTTAAATATTATCTATTATATAGCATCTGAGAAAAGTGACTTACACTTTGACTGTTTGTAAAGTAGCACCTAATGTCCACCTTTTTTTGACTCAGCATATCACCAAATTAGCCTAACTGCCACACACACACACACACACACACACACACACACACACACACACACACACACACAAACTAACGTTTAGGCTTGCCACTCATTCCGTGATTTAAAAAACGCACTGTCCCTGAATCAATATGAGAGGCGATTTGTCCTGTATTTTCGTGCGCAGAACTGTTGGTATAAGGTTGGTGTCTTCCACACTAACCGGTAGCCTGCACGATGCGCATCTAGTTGACGAAGATATAGTACTGTGATGAATGCTGGGGATTTGTTTTTCTGTTTGGTCCATATGAACCTTTCTGGAGCACATTTCGGTGATGGCCTGGAGGCAGGGATAATTGATGTCACCTGGAGTGAGGATATTTAAGAAAAATGAGAGAAGCGGAAGGGGAGGAGGAACGTGCCTGGCTTGTCGCACTCGAGAAGGAAACGGGGACGCTTTGTGTTGCTCGAGACCGTTAGGGTTTGTCCGGCAACGAAGATAGCTAGCTAGATCGATTGCATCTGTGTAACGTTAGTTAGATTATAGTGATTGGGGGTAGGAGCGCTGGTCATATGTTCCATGAGCGGGTTCAAAAGCCGTCGACACCCAAAGAGACCTTGTGATTCCTAACAAGAGCGGCGATGCCCAAAGAGGACTAATTAATGCCAGAATCAGTGAGTAATTGCCGTGACTGCGGGGACGAGAACAACGCGGATAAGGGCGCGTGCTTTCTTTGTGGACGACTCGGCACGGCTGATTCTTTTCCCTAGACCCCGGGATGGGGTCTTGTTTCATGGAAATGGGGAAGTGTTTTATCTTTTAATTATTTTATGTGTGGTGTGTATGTATGAGTGTGTATGTGTCCTTGGAGCGTCAGAGGTTGTATGGACATTATGAGTAGTGCGCTGGACTGGGGACATGCCGATTCCTTTCCACTTGATGAATTGATTGCTGTGTGACCATGATTTATATTGTGCCGTGCTGGCCTGATGATAACCAATAGAGTGCAGTGGAATGATGTTTTGGGGAGTGCACTTGTGTATCGCCGTTTTGTCCTAGTGAGCGTATTGAGTAAATGTTTGTGAACTTCAAATGCTATTTATATAATGGTGATTATTTTTCGAAATGAAAGTGTCAATAAAGTAATATTTTTCTGTAAAGCCTGTGGTATGATGTACCCTCTGTCCTCCATAAAATTGAGCTAAACCTCTTTAAATAAATTAACCAAGAGGTTTATTACACTGGTGGCAGCGGTGGGATAAAAAAAAAAAAAAAAAAAAAATGGAGGGAGAGGGTGCGTCTGTGTCCCAATCAGGAGCAAGTTCAATAGTTTCAAATGGTGATATGACAGCTGCTAACTCTAATACAATTCCAGTGCCTCGCCCCCTTTTCATGCCAGAAACATTTACAGGTGTGGGACGAGAATGGTCTGACTGGTCTGAACAGTTTGAGATGGCGGCGCAAGTAAATGGGTGGGGAAATGAGCTTAAGTTAAAGTTTATGTCTCTATTACTTTCAGGTCGAGCAAGAGATATTTATGGTGGACTTCCCTATGAGGCAAAGAATAATTATGGTCTTTTAAAAGATGCGATGGGTAAGTGTTTAGAGCCGTGTGAGAGTGCAGACTGGAATCGATTGAGCTTTTCCTCCCGACGACGGCTCCATAACGAGACTGCTCGTGAATTTGGTAATGCATTAAGACGCCTGATTTATAAAGCTTACCCTTCTGCTGACGGTGCTACGCAAGATTTACTAGCTCGTGACCACTTTGTCGCACATGTAGGTAGCGGCGATATGCGTATACATTTGCGCAGTGCAAAACCTGCCACTTTGGAAGGCGCAATTAATTTAGCATCTGAATTGGAGCTTATTCGTAATTTAGAACATACACATTGTTCAGATTCTAAAGTTCGTGGTCTGAGTGTGCAGAATTCATCTGATAATAAGGTTGAAGTTTTACTGGGCATAGTGGAGGAGTTGCGTCAGGAGGTTAAGGCTTTACAAGTTACGGTAAAGGAAATGCAGGTGAAGTCTGCACGCACCACTGCCCTGAAAAATTCATCTGAGCCACAGGACCGTTTTCGGACCGAAGCATGTTGGGAATGTGGTTGTACTAGACACCTACGCAGAAATTGCCCTTATTTGCAGGGAAACTAGAGGGGGCGGGCACAAAAGGCCAAATGCCTGCCCCCACGGCTGTGCCTGATAAATTGGCCTCAGTTTCTGCAACCGGTGCTGGAGTTTTTTTGACTGGTAAAATAGGTGGGTGTGAAACACGTTTATTGATTGACACTGGGGCACAGGTTTCTATTGTACCCAAGCAGTTTTGGCTAAATGTAACTAATGGGGGGTCCTGTTTAGATGGATATCAGGGTAGAGTAGCCGTGGCGAATGGTGGAGAAATGACAATCTTGGGTCGTTGGCAGACTGTATGTCAGTTTGATTCCTTGGCTGTTATTGCAGAGTTTTTGGTGGCTGATGTTACCCCCCAAGAATTACTGTTGGGTACAGACTTTCTCTCTAAATTTGGGGCCGTTATTGATCTGAGTGAAAAGTGTTGTCGGTTAATGGGTAAGAAGCTCCCCCTGTTTAGTGAAGAGTGTAGTGGACATCCTAAGGTAGTTAGGGTGCAGGCAGATATTATGATTCCTCCTCGTACTGAGGTTATTGTACCGGGTAAAGTAGAAGGACTTCTTCCACAACATTATGAGGGTATGTTGGAGCCTTTCTCCATCATGCTCTCAACATGTGATGTTTTGGTAGCATGAGTGGTTTGTAAGGTTGAGGAAGGGGTTGTGCCAGTTCGAGTTATTAATGTGTCACAAGATAATTGTGTTTTAAAACAAAATATGAAGATTGGTACTTTTTTTTCCGATATAGAGGTAGGGGATAGTGCACTGACTACCAAAGTGAATGTGCCAAATTCCTCCCCTCCGTTGACTGTGGACTATTTAGTGTCACACTTTGGGTTGAAAGATCGGGGGTTTAATTCTAGTCAGATGCGGGAAATTGAGGAGCTATTACATCGCAATGCGTCTGTATTCAGTAAGGGGGATAATGATTTGGGGAGAACTCATCTTGCTCTGCATAAAATAGATACTGGCTCTGCACAGCCTGTTAAATTACCACCTCGGCGTGTACCTTTGCACCTCCAGCAGGAGGTTGTTGAGCAGATAAAACAGATGCAAGATAATGACATTATTCGTCCATCATGTAGTCCGTGGGCAGCCCCGGTGGTTTTGGTCAGAAAAAAGATGGTAGTCTTCGTTTTTGCGTAGACTATCGTAAACTAAATGACGTTACAAGGAAGGATGCATATCCGCTACCTAGGATTGACGATGCTCTCGATAGCTTAACAAATGCCTGTTGGTTTTCTACTTTAGACTTAGCGAGTGGCTATTGGCAGGTGGAGGTTGACCCTCAGGACAGACCTAAGACTGCATTTATTTCTCGTCAGGGTTTGTTTGAATTTAACGTTTTAAGTTTTGGGCTATCTAACTCCCCAAGCACCTTTCAACGTCTGATGGATGTTGTTTTGGCTGACCTGCAGTGGACCACTTGTTTAGTGTATCTAGATGACATTATTGTTTTTGGGCGAACCTTTCAAGAGCATCTTCAGAGACTGGATGAGGTGCTTTTGAAACTTCGTCAGGCTAATCTTAACGTCAAACCTTCCAAGTGTAACCTTTTTTCCTCCCAAGTGCAATACTTGGGCCATGTGATATCTTCTGAGGGAGTAATGGCCGATCCCTCTAAGGTAGAAGCAGTACGGGCTTGGCCTACACCTAAAACCCAGACGGAGGTGAGAAGTTTTGTAGGATTAGCCTCCTATTATAGAAGATTTATTAAAGGTTTTGCTGAGATGGCCCGCCCTTTACATCAGCTCACCGAAAAGGGAAAAAGATTTGGTTGGGGGGAGGACTGTCAAGAGGCATTTCAGCTATTAAAAGCAAGTCTTATTAGTGCTCCCGTTTTGGCCTTTCCAGACCCTAAAAAGCCATTTATTTTAGACACTGATGCCAGTAATGTGGGAATCGGGGCTGTATTGTCTCAAGAGGATGGGGGTTTGGAGCGGGTGGTGGCATATGCTAGTAGAGCCTTGACTAAACAAGAACGGAAGTATGCCACCACAAAGAAGGAGCTGCTTAGTGTGGTGACTTTTACAAAGCATTTTAAACATTACTTGCTTGGGAGGGAGTTTTTGTTGAGAACTGATCATAGTTCATTGCGGTGGCTGCATAACTTCAGTGGGTTGGAGGGACAGCTGGCCCGCTGGTTAGAGCAACTGGCCAACTTCCAATATAAGATTATTCATAGACCAGGGAAGCAGCATGCTAATGCTGATGCTCTCTCAAGGCTTCCCGGACCTGGGAGTGGAGGTAATGGGGAGGAGGGTGGAAATTTCCCTCAGTCTAAGGTACAGGTTCAGGTAGTGAGTGAGGCTGATGGAATGGGGGGTCCTATACGAGAGATGCAAGAGATTGAAGATGATTTGGTTAAGGCTCAGCAAGAGGACCCAAATATTCATCTGCTTATTCAGTCGAAAAAGAGGTCAGGGGATGATTGTAGGGAAGTTGAGCTAAACCCTGCTCTTGTTAAGTATTTGCCAGTGTGGGACCAATTGCAGATCCAAAATCAGCTTTTGGTGAGGATACCTCCAGCAAATTCTGATGCTGCTTCTGCAGTACAGGTGGTTCTACCAAGAAGTCTGGTTCCAGGGGTGTTGTCCATGCTGCATAATACATCCACTGGGGGGCATTTAGGGATACACAAGTTACAAGCTAAGGTGAAGGATCGTTTTTATTGGCCTGGGTGGTTTGGGGATGTTAAAAAATGGTGTAGGGAGTGTCATGATTGCGCATCTCGAAAGGCTCATGGAAAGGCCCCTTGTGCCCCTCTGCAGATGTCTGTGGTATCCCGCCCATATGAACGTGTGGCTGTGGATATACTGGGCCCATTACCAGAGACTCTAAATAAGAATAAGTATATTTTAATTATTGGTGACTATTTTTCTAAATGGACCGAAGCATTCCCCCTTCCTAATCAAGAGGCTCAGTCCATTGCTAGAGTGTTGGTAGAGGAGTGGGTGTGCCGGTATGGAGTGCCTCGGAGTTTGTATTCTGATCAAGGGAGAAACTTTGAGTCTGGCCTGTTTAAGGAGTTATGTAGATTGCTGCAAATAAACAAGTCTCGTACTTCTCCGTATCGTCCTCAGTCTGACGGGCTAATAGAACGGTTTAATCGCACTTTATTATCAATGCTGTCATTGTTTGTGGATGAAAACCAGATGAACTGGGATAGATTGCTGCCATATGTGATGATGGCCTATCGTAGCAGTGTGCAGGCAAGCACTGGGTTTACACCGTATAAGGTGTTATTCGGGCAGGAGATGGTTCTTCCAGTGGATATTATGTTGGGAGTGGATAATATGCAGAAATTTCAGTCAGTAAATGAATATGTGACTGGAATAGCAGAAAGTTTATCTACAGTAGTAGAAGCGGTAAAAAGGCATCAGAGTCAAGCTTCTCAGTGACAGAAGACATGTGCTGATTTTCGAGCAAATTTCCACTACTATGTAGTTGGTGAATTAGTTTGGATTCAAAACAAAGCTCGTAAACGGGGTGTGTGCCCTAAGTTGCAGAGACGATTTAAGGGGCCATTTATAATCTTGGAAAGGCTGTCGGATGTGCTGTACAGAGTACAGCTATCAGAGGGGGGTTCTAAGAGTGTTGTGCATTTCAATCGACTGAAACCTTATGTTGCTTGTTCTGTTTCAGAATCTATGGGGCAGGATAACCAAAGTACCCCTGTGGACCGGATTGTCGAACGACACCTGGAGGTCCAAAGCTGTGCAGAAGAACATGATTTCGTATGGGGGTATAATCAACCTGCTGCTCCAGAGGCTCTCCAGACAAGGGAGAAGACTGCTGTGTCTAGCATCGAAAGGAATCCTCTATCAAAGTCTTCAGTGGAAGGTGGTCTTTCCAGTGGAAATTTACATCCTGCTCCGGTGGACACTGGTCTAGGTGAGATGCAGCAAGAGAGTGGGGACCAGAGGATGGAAGTGGGAGTGTCCCTTCCAGAGTTATGTCCACAAAGGATTCAGCCAGCTCGTTCTCGGAGACCACCAGCTTGGTCTAAAGATTATAATTTGATGTGACTCGAGGACGAGTTTTGCCTTCCCGAGGGGGGGGGGTAGTGTGATGAATGCTGGGGATTTTTTTTCTGTTTGGTCCATATGAACCTTTCTGGAGCACATTTCGGTGATGGCCTGGAGGCAGGGATAATTGATGTCACCTGGAGTGAGGATATTTAAGAAAAGTGAGAGAAGCGGAAGGGGAGGAGGAACGTGCCTGGCTTGTCGCGCTCGAGAAGGAAACGGGGACGCTTTGTGTTGCTCGAGACAGTTAGGGTTTGTCCGGCAACGAAGATAGCTAGCTAGATCGATTGCATCTGTGTAACGTTAGTTAGATTATAGTGATTGGGGGTAGGAGCGCTGGTCATATGTTCCATGAGCGGGTTCAAAAGCCGTCGACACCCAAAGAGACCTTGTGATTCCTAACAAGAGCGGCGATGCCCAAAGAGGACTAATTAATGCCAGAATCAGTGAGTAATTGCCGTGACTGTGGGGACGAGAACAACGCGGATAAGGGCGCTTTTCCCTAGACCCCGGGATGGGGTCTTGTTTCATGGAAATGGGGAAGTGTTTTATCTTTTAATTATTTTATGTGTGGTGTGTATGTATGAGTGTGTATGTGTCCTTGGAGCGTCAGAGGTTGTATGGACATTATGAGTAGTGCGCTGGACTGGGGATGTGCCGATTCCTTTCCACTTGATGAATTGATTGCTGTGTGACCATGATTTATATTGTGCCGTGCTGGCCTGATGATAACCAATAGAGTGCAGTGGAATGATGTTTTGGGGAGTGCACTTGTGTATCGCCGTTTTGTCCTAGGGAGCGTATTGAGTAAATGTTTGTGAACTTCAAATGCTATTTATATAATGGTGATTATTTTTCGAAATGAAAGTGTCAATAAAGTAATATTTTTCTGTAAAGCTGTGGTATGATGTACCCTCTGTCCTCCATAAAATTTAGCTAAACCTCTTTAAATAAATTAACCAAGAGGTTTATTACAGTACTTCATTCAACCGGATGTAGCTACAGCCTTTCACACATTAGCAAGAAATGGCAAAACCAATCCTATTAGCGACATGGGATAGGGAGGTGGGAATCGTAGTAGATAACAAGATCTGTTAACGTTTGTGTACCACAAAATTCTGATAATGCCTGTCTGGGCCGGGATGCTCTTGTAAATTAGATTCTTAATCTCAGTGAGATGTTTCCTGGTTAAATTAATAAATATAAACCACAAGACACTGACGGACAACAGTGGTCATATATTTTAATTGTTTGACCAAAATTATTGCTAGGGATAATTCAGCAGTTGCTGTATATTGGTAGGGACATGTCCCTATCGTCTTGTCTTATAAACACTTTCAGCTACACTACCGGTCAAAAGTTTTGAAACACTCATTCTTTATTATAATTTTTTCCCCACATAAATGGAACAATGGGAATTATCTTGTGACTAAACAAAATCCAAAATAAATAAAAACTGTGGTATATTTACGCATCTTCAAAGTAGTCACCTTTTGCCTAGAATTTGCAGACATGTAGTCTTGACTTATTCTCAACCAACTTCTTGAGGATTCACCCTGAGATGCTTTTTAAACAGTATTGAAGGAGTTCCCGTCTATGTTGGGCACTTATTGGCTGCTTTTCTTTATTATTTGGTCCAAGTCATCACTTTCAAAACTTTTTTATTTATTTTTATTTTTATAATGAAATAAATTAATATGGTGGCACAATTATATTTTTGTCTACAAAACTAGTTTCAAACATTTAAGCATACACCTTCAGATCACAAGAACATTTCAGTAAAGTGTTTTAAAACTTTTGACTTGTAATATATATATATATGACATGAGGAACATTTTCCTCTTAATTTAAAGAAATTCAGAAGTACGCCCAAACATCACAGCTAACAGAAACATATTATTTAGCTTTTTTTATTTTATTATTTTATAAAAATAAAAAAAACAGATTATTATATTAATTGATTAATCAATTTAGAAGTAATTTAATAGCAAGATTGCTTTGAATACTAATAAAAATTATACTTTCATATTATATTAATGAGTGAAAGGTTCCAGTAATTAAAACATACAATATACAATACAATAAAATACACTAAAATTCAAAACAAAACATAACAATAAGCAAAATAATTATGGACTATAAAAGTGTAAAAACATTATAAATGGTACACAATGAACAATTCTTAAGCTTTATAAAGCAAAGTGAGCAGTACTCAGAAATTTAGATTTGTGTATGAACATGTTTCTGGCTAAATACAATTCTGAAAATTAAGAGATGAAGCAGGTTGCTTGATTTTGATTAAATTAAAACCTGTACAATAAGATTAGGAACATGCAATGCAAATGTAAATAGTGTCCATTATGTTTTAATGTTTGTAAAGAGGTAAACATTTTTTGTATTGGAGTAGGCATAATATGTGGTTCACATTATATTTAAAAAAGGCACCAGTAATTATAATAAATCATACAATATTCAATACAAAACACAATATAAAAAACACTAAAATTAAATAAAATAAAACAAACATTCACTAGATATGAGTCTAGTAATTAAATGTTTATTTTATTCTATTGAATTTAATTAAATTTTCTTAAATACAATAAAAACATTCACTAAAGTCTAGTTGAATGTTTATTTAATTCGATTAAATTGCATTATATTATATATCTCTCTCTAACTGAGAATTCTTTAAAATTTAAATACACAGATAACTACAGTATCAATCTGCAATTTCTGACAGCAATTATTATTTCCATATGGAGGGAACCAAATTGGTCTTGAAGTGATTTTGATCAAATCTGACATAAGATCAGATAGGAAGTGTATGAATAAAGCTCTGCGAATAGATTTTACATTTTAATGGTCTCATGTTAATTTGGGATCTGGATCTATTCGTACTAATTTTGCCTACAGAAGATACTGTAGACAGGTATTTCACATTGCGCGCACCCGATTACGTGCGCGCTCCGTCATTCATTTAACCCGGACGTGAAGCCGCTCCACAGAAAAATATCAGATACAGTAAAAGAGCCTACTTTCAGAAAAGGTACGTTTTAAAACCCCAAACACAACATTACACGTCAGGAAATGTCTTATATTTCAATGTTACCAGTCAATTGACACTGTAAACGCGACATAAGTGCGTTTAGACGTTTTGGGTCGGCTGAATTTGAGCTTGTTTCGGGCTGCTGTTGTGGCGCTAACTAGCTTAGCCTCTTGTTGCGCTTGCCAGCTCTGTTACTTAATGAGTCTTATATAATACCTATAAACATGCTTTTATCGTTCCAGCTGCACAGTTCTGTCTATTTGCAGTCTAAAATTGTAATACATGGACGATTGAGGTGTTGTAGTCAAATTAGTGAGTTCTTATGACAACTGATATTTGAAAAAAGCATACTGTCTCTGCCACCTGCTTCAGTATGTTGTGGTTAGTTTACAGCTGTGTGTACTACATGTGTGAATTGTGTGGTCAAACGCCATATCTGGCTTTGTGAGATGTGTTTAAAGTTAACCCTGTCCACACATTCGCTGTAGTGTTCGAGTATTGTTGTAAATGCATGTTAAATTGTTATTGAGCAAAGGCCTGTGCTTTGCTAAATACTAATCCCTTATTATTTGTTAATGGAAGGATCTTTCCGGGCATGCGTCCTCTCCACCGCCCGCATCCTGCCAGATAGTGGGCTGTTGTTGTACGCATGCGCGGTTCGGCGCTGCAGGGGCGCGTTCACGCTCGCTTTCACGTAGACGTGTTGAATGGATTGCTGCATTGCAGGAATTAGGTACAGCTGTCAGGTTGATCTCTCTGGGGTGCCTGTGGTGTGGGGGTTGTTTCAGGTGGCTCTAGGTCCGCAGCTGGTAATTTACTCAGGGAAAATGTGATGTTATGCAAAGTTTGTAGGAACACATTGAATATGGTGAAGCCCTCAGTATCTTGCATAAACACTGGTGTCACATCAATATGAGCAACTCTTGAGTGTGTGGGAGTATGAGCGTGGAAATGCATAGTTAATGCAGCCATCAAAAGCAGTTCTGGAGATGCATGTTTTTCCTAATCTGTCTGATGCCCAGGATTTAACCCTAAAAATGAAATAAAAGCACAATTATTCGTTGAACTCAGAGTCTGTTGTTCTTTTTAAACATGTCAAACTTCTGCCATCTGTTGTTGCACACCTTTTTTTAAAGTTCAAAATTTATTCTGGCATTTTAGCATACGTACTGAAAAACTGTCTGACCCACTTCCCGCTGTTTTAGGAGTTTTAAAAGAGTCCTTGGCAGTTTAAGCGGGTTCTCCATTTGATTTTCTTCTTTAAAATGGTACAATGCAACATTTATTTGCTTTTCCCACAAGTTCCGGATAATGACTTTGACTTTAATGGCTTTCACACTGGCAATTTAATTCGAAACAGAGAAAGGTTAGCTTGAAAAGTAGGTAATGTGAAGCTGTTTTGTGGACTGTGGTACCGAACCTGAGACTACCTGTAGGAGGTGGTCTGAGCTTGGTTGCAATTAAACTGTGATGTGGTTTGCATGAGTGAGAAAGAAACCTGTACTCAGGTCCGCACTTTTTCAAGAAGTAAAATAACTTGCACATGAGTTTTTGCAGATTTAAGCATGATGACATCATCAGTTGCACAAAAACAAACTCACATTGTGCACCATGATTGACAGGGGAATGTTGTGGGACACAGAAGAGACAAGGTGCCTTTAATATATGTGCGTGCAACCAGCTGTGTCCTCAAAAAAAAAAGTTTGGATTTATGGGATGTTTTTGAGTATCCAGTAATGTATCACTTGGACATGTACTTCTGCTGATTTTCGGCATGCAATACACAGAAGTGCAAGTTTCGCTCACTCTGGCGTGCATAATGACAACAAATTAATAAAAAAACAACAAATATAGACCATTTCAAGAATGTAAACAAAAATTAGGGTATTAGAAAGGTCCAAATATATTTCTGGATCCTTTTAACAAAGTCTCTTTTTCAAAGAAGTCAGTCCACTCTTTGGCCATATTTGGAATGCTCTTGGGCAGTTTGGGCAACTATTTTTCTATGTAAACAAGCATCATGAAAGTGCAGCTCCTACCTACTTGAACGGGGAAAGAGACCGAAATCACCAAAACGGTTGGTCAAAATTTCGATAAAATAACATATTTCAAATAAGCAGTAAAATCTGACGACACTGGTGGGGTGAGCAAGAGACGGATACAGTGCGTGTGAAGAAAGGCCTCGGAGAGGCATTTATTTGAAGTGTCCAAAATAAAGTGGAATCTGGGGCCTTCGTGGTGGAAAGGGCTATGTGAAGGAAGAGTAGTGAAGATAGGGCAAGGTCCAGGTGATAGCAGGTGGGGTCCCAGTGGCCGCAATGCGCTCCCCTACTTGGCGCGTGGGGTGGCGGCTTCACTCGAACGGCCCAGTTTCCCTGTGCCGCAGAAATTGAGGGGAATGGTGGCCCAGCATCCTGGTCCCGTGACACATCTAACTCACACCAGGGTTCCAGGCTTTAGGTCCAACAATGCATCTAACTCGCACTGGACCCTCCCTTTTCCGTTCATGGACCAGCGAAGATGCCAGCAGGTAGAGATCAGTGTCCTGAGGAGAGGCGCAGTCGGAGATTAAAGACAGCGGTGATGAAGCTCTTCATTGGGTTCAGGTGATCTCCATCACGCACAACCAAATGGGGTAAGTCACCGTTGGTGAAGATGATCCATAGGAGGGGCCAAGTGGGGATTGAGGCAGGGTCAATGTCAGAGGTGGAGTTTATTGAGATGCGGGATATTCCAACTTGAATTCTCCTGCACTTTTGGTGCGCACCTGGTTTTGAATAATGTAAAGTTAAGTTTGTTTGTATGATGTGAATGCTGTTTTCCAAACTCTGGCATGCACCCACAAACCGCACCCGAGTCCGCTTGAAAAGGTGGTCTGGGGTATGGTTCAGGCAAACCCCTGTACGGATCGCTGCTGTTATGAATGCAATTCTACCAATTTGCGTTAACAAACTCTGGTTCAATTTCAAGCAATCAAACTTCACACAAGTGTGAAATCAGTCATTGGTGAAGTTGGCATAAACCTGCTTCTGTGTATTGCTTTAGGGGTGAAAGCTAGAGCTTTCAATAGGGCTGAGAATCTAAATCAGAATTTTTCACAGAAATTTTTCCAATATTCTAATTATATTAGAATTTTAAAGACATTATTTCTGGCAGTGGTAAAAAAGACGTCTGATTTTTAAATTGATGTTCTCCCCTATGTCCACACGAAGGCGCAACAAATCAATATAAACCACTCAGCACTGTTATAGCGATTGTTTATTGCAAAGAACATATTTGGTTGTTTACAAATGTGTACAAAAAGTCAAAAGATTTAGCAGTTTATATTCTCAAATCAAATGTAAAAACAGGAAAATAAACGCTTCAAAAGACGGTTCAGTGTTAACTTAGTGTTGCACGTAGTGCCTATACCAGTGCCACAGTAGCCTACTACCACAGACTCGAGCTTTGTAATACCTGCGGTACCGGATAGTTTTTCATTAAATACAATTGAATGTACTTGCCTAATGCTTATGCTGAGAGACGCTTATAAGAGAGCAAGACATAGTCAACACACAACCGCCAAAGACCTCCATCTCAGGGAGGCCGTTCACTCCGAACTCATTCGTCTTTTTCTTTTTAAGCATGCGCTAGACGGATGTCTTTGGCCGTTGTGCCATGTCTCACATTTTTTTTCAGTGTCTCATGAAGAAACTGCATTTTTTCAGACACTTTGTCCACTTAAAAAGGAAATGCAGCATTTAAAATGTGTCGTGAGACACCCGTGTTCTGTTTATTCGTTGCACTTCATCTGTTTTAGTCCAAGAATGTACATCATTGTCAGTGCTTGGCACGCATCCAATATTCAAATTCTCATTATAGCATTCAAATGTGCATTGTTTTTATCTTGCATTCAATGAATATTCAAATTTCAAATTTTATTTGACTAGCCTTGTGAAAGCATTCTCGGAGTACTGTTGTTATTTGTTTGCTCACCTTGAGTGTCCACAATTTTAAATAATGGTTTCATCCAGTCTCTAGACATTTCATTCCAGTGTTTAAGTACAATTTATGTAATTAGATTTTTGCGAACATCTCCAAACACCCAGTATAGTGACACTTAAATGTGTTTACAGTAATAACTCGCTTAAGTCTGTGGCTGTTTTGGGCTGCATTTGAAGTCAGTGTCATAATAAGACTGCATTTGTATTTCCTTCCAGGGCTGATGTACCTAACAAAGGTTTCCCAGCAGGTGTCAGCAATGATGGATTCTTTCCTGTATCTGTCAACTGTTAAAAATGGGCCTGATGGAGTGTCTCTGAATCAACTCTTTCTTGCATTGATTAGGCTGATTAAAGTCCAGTGGAAATGTGATGGTTTCTTTCATTGCGGAGAGATTTACTACTACAACACTGGCTCGGCAGTTTCCGCTATTTGAAAATAAGTAATTCATCAATTAGTCAGCAGCTCCATCAAAGCCAAGATATTACGTACCAAATTGCCTCGAATGATGAACAGTTGTAATTTATGAACAAAGCCGAGACCGTGCGGCAGACTGTGAAAGGGAGAGATTGCTTTGCTGAAATATTCAGATTGTTATTATAATTTTTTTTAAGCTGTTGTTTTTAAATAATCAGTAATGTTAACACTAACCGTAGTAAATGGCTTTCTTGAGCATAATAAACATGGATCATTATTTTGTTTAATAAGTGCGCTGATAAAATGCGAGCATAATATTTACCCATTAAACAAGCACATATGCACAATGACTCCTGTATTATGAGCTAAAAGGCAGCTTGTGGCTTTAAAAAGATTTTAACAAAGTTATGTGAAACATGGTCTTTAATGTCTGATGTTAAATTGCTGCTCGTAGTAGGTGAACAGTGTATTTGGCAGGTGAAGCTGCATTAACATGTTTAACGTTAGCAGTGAAAGGTCTAATATGATATAATGGTATGGATGCTGGCCTGGGGCTGACTCAATGAATTGTTTGAGTTTGTGGTGGGATTATCTGTTCGTTTGATTATCAGAAGACAGGAACTGTATTCGGAAATCTGTTTAAAAACAACTTTAATTCCATTTGGTGGTGCTAGTGGTGCAGAAATGACATACTTCAGCTTTAAATTAATTAATTTTGTACATGCAATTTTACGCCTTGCATAGTAACACATTTGTGGTTTGCGGTTCTGTTTTTATATTTTGCAATTTTTGTTGGAAATCCTGCTGATTTAAAGGAATATTTCACTCATAAATGAAAATTCTCATCATTTACGCACCCTCATGCCATCTAAGATGTCTATGACTTTCTTTCTTTGGTAAAACACAAATTAAGATTTTTAGAAGAATATCTTTGCTCTGTAGACCATACAATGTGTGTGAATGGTGGCCAGAACTTTAAAGCTCCAAAAAGCACACAAAGGCAGCATAAACCATCCATAAAACTCCAGTGGTTAAATCAATACCCTCTGAAGTGGTCCAGCTGGTTTTGGGTGAGAACACACCAAAATGTAATGCCAAGTAGACACTACACGACTCATTTAAAGTTGAGTCAGCGACGAGAAGTTTTAGATTTCATGGCGAACGGTCTTGCTGTGTGCGCTCTCCTGTGACATGCTTAGACCAGTCCCAGATGCAACAACAGTTTTGAAAACAGCTTGAAATCTAGTAGGGCTGCCCCCTAATAGTCCACCAAACATTAGTTGATGAGAAGAGTCTTGGTCGACCAAGAGACCGCAATGGCAAGATGTACAAAGTTATATTTTCGTCTGTTCTCACCCAAAACCAACTGGATTGCTTCAGAAGACATTGATTAAACCACTGGATCCATCTGGATTACTATTATGCTGACTTTATCTTCTTTTTTGGAGCTTCAAAGGCCTGGCCACCAATGACTTGCATTGTATACCAGATGTGTGGGTGATACTGTGATCATTGTGCATTGTGTATTGGCGATTGAATTTGTTTATATGAGACTGGAAATTGAAATATAGATTGGGGTCGTACATGTCTGTGTGAGTTTCCATACTTGGGCTAAAATATTTTCTGTGTGTTTGTGTTTGTGTGTGTGTGTGTGTGTGTGTGTGTGTGTGTGAGTATATTTACATGTATAAAGAGCCAAAGACCGGAATAAACTGGATCAGTGTCTGGTTGGACTTATTCAACCAATATCTAAACACAAATTTTAACCTCATTAATATTTCCCTTGTTCTTTAAGAGACAAATATTCCATAAAGACACTTTAGAATGGAGTTTCTCTCCCACACTCTCCTTGTCCTCTGAATCCTTTTTGCTCTTATTAGTATTCAGGTAGACCATAATACCCTGAAAACAGTGTTTCAAAAGATAAACAGATTAGACTGTTTTTCCATCTCAAAGTGGCCATATTGTACACTTTTGTGTACACAAAATATATTCTGCTCGCATTTTTTTCACCTGATGTTCACTTTTAATGATGGTCAAGGTCTCTATGGCATCAAAACTAGTTAAAATGTAGTTTACCCATTTTTCATCCTCTCTCTGACCCTCAGAATTAAACAGGCTGTTTTTGATGCTGTCTGTACCTTTTTAAGACTTCCATATGTAAAATACATCTGTTATAATCAAATAGTCCCCATGTACTGCAGTAGTTCACACAGTGGCAGGTTGAATCTAGTTGCTGAATACTAAAGTTGTTTTGGTCCCATGTCCTCATGGTTGTTACATCCATTTCTGAATATGACCCATGTTTGCATTTTAGTTTAATAAATGGTATCGGGAGGGAGTTTTGCATTGTGAATACTAGACTATTTGAAGGGTGAATTCAGGTTAATTTGGCCACTTTCCGACAACGATAGGATTGTCAAAGATTGGCCAAATTTACCTGAATTCTCCCTACGTAGCGAATCAGAATCAGCTTTATTGCCAAGTATGCTTACACATACAAGGAATTTGTCTTGGTGACAGAAGCTTCCAGTGCACAACAATACAAAAAACAATACAAAAACAGCAGCAAGACATAGATAATAATAATAAAACAAATATATATATAATTATACATATATGTACATGCACACAGATACACACCATCATACATACACATACATACGTAGTCCAAATCTAAAACAAATCTGTTATATAAAGTACAAAAATACAGTATGTTATGTACACCTCAAAAAGTTTTTTTTTTTTCCTTTGTATGTAATGGCAGAAGAGGATATGTTAGATAATAATCCTGTCAGCAGTCCAAACTGTCCTTTGTAGTCTTCTGATGCCCGATTTTGTAGCTGAACCAAACCAGACAGTTATTGAAGTGCAGTGGACAGACTCAATGACTGCTGAGTAGAACTGTATCAGCAGCATCTGTGGTGGGTTGAACTTCCTCAGCTGGTGAAGGAAGTACAACCTGAGCCTTTTTTACAATGGAGTCAATGTGTGTCCCCCACTTCAAGTCCTGTGAGATGGTAGTGCCCAGGAACCTGAATGACTCCACTGCTGCCACAGTGCTGTTTAGAAAGGTGAGGGGGGGTCAGTGTTGGGGTGTTCCTCCTAAAGTCTAGAAGTAATTTCTATGTTTTGAGTGTGTTCAGCTCCAGGTTGTTATGATTGCACTAGTGAGCCAGCCATTCAACCTCCTTTCTGTAAGCAGACTCATCGTCATCTCGGATGAGGCTAGTGTTGTCACTGTACCAAAATTTCAGTAGTCGGTGCCGATACCAGTTAAATTTCACGGTTCTTGATAGCAATTTCGATACCACAGCAAAAATATGCTAATTTGATAATGTGCTATTGAACACACTAGTTTTAGTTATTTTTAATTATTTTACTAATTATAATTTAATTATTATTATTATTTTACAGAACTTTTTAAAGTTTAATTTCATCATCAAAATGGTGTCTAATCAACAACAATAGTTGTACAATACCTGTAATGGGTATAGCTAAAATGGTAAAACCCACTAATTGGAAAGGGATGCACACACACTATTGGCCATGTAGTTGACTTCTCTAAAATTGACCTTTTATTTTTGGCAAGAGATTTGTGATTGAGGTGGAGAGAGAAAAAGCAGGTGGGCATATGAATCGGCTGTTGGACTGTTTAATAGTAGATCAACTATTGATTGTGATTCTAGCTTACTAACAGCCAAGATGGTCTGATCTCAAACAAAAAAACACTCACTCACCCATGAATGAATGACCACAGATGTTCTTGTGCTAGACATTTAGGCTTTATCCAAAACTGAAAGCTACTGCCCAGACTCCAGACAGTAGGGTTATGTGGTTTATAGGTACTAACAAAGAATCACGATACCCAAAAATAATTTCGGTACCATATTACAGTATTCTGTCATTAGCAAAATTATATGAGATATGATGACAGTTTTGAGATTAAATGAATGACAAGAAATACATTGAAAATAAAATAAATAAAACCTCTGGATATTGCCAAGTATCATCATTAAACAGCAGAAGGATGTAATTTAATTAAATATTATACAGTCAAATACGCTGCACGATATAGAATGAGCAAGAGGTGCCGCTCTGCTCTGTCATATTATTCACACACACGGGTGCACGCATGCGCACACACTCACACAAACGCAACGCACACTGTTGATGCTTCATTTTCATGCAGTGTGTTTAGAGGATTGTAAAGGGATTAATGGAAAGGAGGAGGTGATAATAATAATAATAATAATAATAATAATAATATTTTTATTATAAACCTAACCAAAAACAAACACACGCACACACATGTGTCTGTGTCCTCTTTATTGTTATTAAGCTTTTCTAATACAACCTTTTAAGTCAAGGCACAAGCTGAATAGTTGGTTAAGAGCTAATGATCAATCGTTGCAATAATTGACCGAATAGTCGAATAATCGTTATAATAATTAGTTGAATAACTTAGTAATCATTAGCTGCAGTCGTAAATGCAAGTTGATAAAGAAAATATTTATTGATGACGGCTTATTTCTTGACTGATATTGAAGCATAACTGTCCACTTTTTTTCAACGTGTAAGTTAAATTACTTATTTTTACCAAGCACCAAAAATACAGGATTGTTGGACTTCAAATGGAGCGAAGGGAACATCTGTGCAAGCTGTGGGTAAAAATATATATTTTCAGATGCTTTGCGAGCTTTATTTGAGCAATCTCGATATCGGTTCTTAAATCCCAAGATAAGTATTTTTACTCTTGCAACTTATTACAATGTGAATAAAACACTTGCATATGCGACTAGGGCTGCAACTAATGGTTATATTCGATTAATCTAACATTTATTAGAATGATTATTCGACTATTTAGCGATTTATTGCTATGATTAATAATTATTATTATTATTATATTATAGATTAATAATATATACAGCATATGCAATTTCAAGACTAGTAATACATGGATTTGTACATTTTTAAAAAGCTAAAATGTGACCAGTATGATTAAAAAATTGATGAAATATATAATTTGTAAAAATATTTTCATAATGTCCCTATAATAAGAAGGTCCCCTGTATAATTCACAGCATTATCTGAGGGATATTTTCTATCTGATTTGATTCGATTCAGGGCCCTGCTATCGATATTATGTGCCTATTTTACACAATCAGTTAAAAATGTTTTGTCCTCAAATGCAACCAAAATATAATTTGAATATTTTATTGAGCTGTTTGAAAAGTGCAAATTTAGTATCCACATTGGGACATCCACAATAGAGCTCGACTGATATGTGATTTTTGATACCGATTTTAGAGGGGGAAAATTAATTGATAACAGATATGTTGGCCGATATAGTAAATTTTTGAGCTGGAATGAAAACAGACCTTTTCTATGTGGATTATTCGCCAATTTTGCACCAATATGACTATGCAAAGGTACTCAGAAGGCTGCTTTCTTAAACAAATATTTTATCAAAGAATATTTTTTTTATTTGAAATGAACACAAATTAATAAATAAAAATACAATAAATAGCTTAACATCAGTACTGTATGTTTAGTGTCAGTCAATGACTGACCTTTTAAAAAAATTTCCACGGCATATCTGACAGTCTTTCACGGTGTGCCATGGCACAGTGTTTGGGAAACACTGATCTAGGTGACAGCGTGAAATCAACACTCAACAGACACGATCCACCATAGCACCGTTGTGTGCTGAGCCACAAAAAGATGCTCCGTTTACCTTTCAGTCTGCTACATTACTGCACTGACAAGCAATAGCTAGGGCTGGGCGATATGGCAAAAAAATATTTTATATATATAATATTTCTTTACATTTAATATTGTTGTCACATTTCTTTACATACAGATATCCAAGTATGGGGGCATCCTTGTGACTGAGGAATGATACTGTATGGGGGTTCAGGGGTATCTCCAGTGAGAAACTTTTGAAAATGTAAAAGTCTGAATGGACCATTTTTCTATTTTCACTCTTTTTCTATTTTTTCTGCACAAAGCCACTCCCAACACTAGAGAACCGCTTTCCCTGCGCTGCTGTCAATTTTACAATCCACCTTACGAGCTTGACACTACGCTTCCATAGGAAGGAATTGAAAGCGCTCGCTCACATTTGCTAAGCACGCTCCAGTGGAAACATACGACAAGAAAGCCAAACTGCTAGTGTTTTTAGCAACACATGTGTCCAGATGTAGAACACAGGCTAAATATCGATAATTACTGAAAAGCTTATCGTCGATATCGTGTGTTTTTTTTAATTTTTTTTTATTACGATAAATATTGATAGGATTTTATTGCCCAGACCTAACTATAGCTTGCTAACAGCAAACAGACATGAGTGACACGGTTGTCAGGGACAGGGTTAAATTTGTATTAGTTATATTGAAAAGGGAAAATTATGGGGTCATTTTTTTTATTAACTTTCCAGTATGTATTTCACAAACTATTTAGCAACTTACCATGAAGACACCGCTCAACTCCGCCATTTAACTCCGCCCTCCATCAGCTCAGAGTCAGCTCTGTAAACAATGGAGTTGGACCGCACTCTGCTGGAAAAACTATGTAAAGACACCCATTCTAATTCATTGTTTTCTGCATTATAGGTTCTGAATTTTTTTTTTCATATCTGCGCATATCGGTAAACGTATCAGCCGACTGATATATCAGTCAGGCACTGATCCTGTCACTGGTCTGGAGCTTGTGTTTTGCGGGAAGCTCGGTTGACGCGCGCACTTATAGCAGAGTGCAATTTGGCTTCACAGACCCTGGGCACATCCTTGTCCCACATGAAAAGTGTATTTAGCACTCATAAAGTGAAATGAATGGAATAAGGTTGCTTCATCGCCTGACGGAAATGCGTACAGATGTGGTTGACGAGAGTAAAGGTGCAATAAAGGTGCATCTTCAAAAATTCTATATCGATATCTACGCATTGTA
Organism: Moxostoma hubbsi; assembly: GCA_032164185.1. NCBI lineage: Eukaryota > Metazoa > Chordata > Actinopteri > Cypriniformes > Catostomidae > Moxostoma > Moxostoma hubbsi. Next base: position 29,245,918 of record JAVLUX010000024.1, on the reverse strand, counting down.
TCAACATTAGATTGTTGGTTATTGGATCAATGCATCGATCCAGATCGATGGATCATTAAACCCCTATGAAATATAAATTAAACCCCAGGTGTCACTTTATACCTGGCTGCTACCTCAATAACTGCTATGTGCATACAACACTATCTCAGTATGTTTGTTTACATTTGGCATTTTTAGAAACTGTCATCTTTTTGCACTACTGTGTACTGGTCGGCACTGCACTGTCTCTCACTGTGCCTATTGTCATGTAAATGTTTTGTAATTTATTGTACTGTCCCGTACTTTTTGCACACGTTTACACGTGCACTTTATATAGGTATTTTATTTAGTCTGTGTCTCATGTGGTTCTGTGTTTGTCCTATGTTGTTTTATGTAGCACCATGGTCCTGGAGGAACGTTGTCTGGTTTCACTGTGTTCTGTACTATCTGTATATGGTTGACACGACAATAAAATCCACTTGACTTGAAATACCCATATGAATCAATATTAAAATGAAAGGGTAATCTAATCGAGAGCTTGTGAAATGAAATTGAATCGAATCGGGAAATCTGTATCAATACCCAGCCCCTAATATATACAGAAGATAATATATGCAATTTCAAGACATAATATTTGTTGTTGGAATACATGGAATTTGTACATTTTTTTTAAAAGCTAAAATATAACCAAAATTATGAAAAGCGAAGAATAAAATTTGCAAAATAAGTATTTTTGTAAAATAACAAATTAGAATGTCACCTGTATAAATATAAGCATTATCTGAGAGATTTATTTCATATGCATGAAAAATGGACATAACTCAAATATACCCAAATGAATTGGAATCGAGAGCTTGTGAATCTGTATGGGATTGAAGTGAGAAATCTGTATCAAAACCCAGCCCTAATGTATGCTGCCTTCAAAAAAGGATGCATCTAAATAGACAGGATGTTACATGGACATTAGATTTGGCCATGTCTTGATGCCTTTCTATCTCTGTATACTACTCGAGAAGGTAGCATTTTACAAGTTTCATTTTTGTTTGCAGTGAACATTGGGGTGAAATGAAGAAATAAAGTGAATGTTTGCATTTAAAGAATGTTTTTGCTGGGGAAAAGTGTGTGTGGTTGTGTTGTGTGTATCTCTCTCTGTACAATCTGGTGTGGGATTTTTTTTTTTTTTTTCCTCACTTGTATGGTAATGAGTTTGATGAATATTCATGAAGCAGGGCTGTTGGCAGCATGTAGATCAGGATTCCTGTGAAACTGATGTGCTGGAGTGTTTGAGGGTGCTGAATGTTCCGTATGTGTTGGATTGTTTGATAAAAAGGCTGAAATGGATCTATCGGTCCATCAGGGTCCTGCTTGGTCACAAGAATGGGTCAGAGTTGAGCTTTTACTGAACTTTGGCTCTCAATGAGCCACGGTGTCCTTTCTGTTTTCCTTTCTATTGTCCATCTCCCTTTTGCTCATGTTTATCTGTTGTTTGGATGGATTTATGAGAACTGAAAATACTCCTTTCATATTGAGGCTGTTTTACACCAAAACAAGAGCTGTTCAGTAGAGAGAGAGAAAGATGGAGAGAGACTGTGTGTTGTTGTGCAGTTTGATAGTTCTCGTTTTCCATATTTTTCATTTTGTCTGCTTTCATGTGCTTTGTTCTGCTCCACTTGTCTCCTCTTATCTGTCTTTCTCATTTTCTCTTTCTCTGTATGTCAACTTCTCACTCTTTCTTCATGACTTTACCTGTCTAAATACCTGTCTCTCTCTTTTCACTCTCTCTCTTTCTGTCTCCCGCTCGTTAAGCCATCTGTAAAACCTTTGATCACGAAGCTTTGCCACTCAGCAGTCACACAGAGGTGTGTGTCTGACCTAGGTCTGCATCACAAGTGAAACAACTGCGTGTATGAAAGAGATGCATAATGTGTATTTAATGGAGCATCTCTCAAAGAGTTCTGAAAGGAAGGTCCAACAGGGCTTTTAAGCCGAGATCCAAATTTTTAAGCACTTAATAGTTTGTTTGGATTTCATTATCATAATTTGTTGACCTTGCGGTCCAAAATTTTTTTTTTAATCTGATCGTTTATACTGAGCTGGTCAAAGTAATCTCTCTTTAAGAATGAGTGACTTTATGAAGTGACATATGTTGTGCTGTAATGAAGTGTATTTTTAAGGGTCAGCAGTTACAGAAATACTCAAACCAGCCCATCTGGCACCAACAATCATGCCATGGTCCAAATCACTGATCACATTTGTCCCCATTCTGATGGTTGATGTGAACATTAAATGAAGCTGCTGACCCATATCTGCATGATTTTATGCACTGCTGCCACACGATTGGCTGATTAGATAATCGCATGGATGATTGTAGGTGCCAGATGGGCTGGTATTGAGTATTTCTGTAACTCCTGATGTTCTGGGATTTTCATGCACAACAGTCCCTAGAATTTACTCCGAATGGTGTCAAAACCCAAAAATATTCAGTGAGAGGCAGTTCTGTGGATGAAAATGCCTTGTTGATAAGAGAGGTCAACAGAGAATGGCCAGACTGGTTTGAACTGACAAAGTCTACAGTAACTCAGATAACCGCTCTGTAAAATTGAAAAGAATAGCATTTCAGAATGCTATTCTGACCGTGCGTTCAGACCAGAGGCGGCGAGAGCGTCAATTCGCTCTGGCTGCCCTGCCAACAACACTATCGAAAATTCGTGGAGACACTGACGCATTTAAAATTGGTGGCAATGTTCGTTGAGAATGGAAATTTGTGAACTATATTTAAAGGGGCCACAAAACATCCAAACATGTCGACCGTTATATTTTTGACGACATATCACAAGTAGCATATATCCTCATCAAATATTTTTGTATACAGGTGCTGGTCATATAATTAGAATATAATCAAAAAGTTGATTTATTTCAGTAATTCCATTCAAAAAGTGAAACTTGTATAATGTATACATTCATTCCACACAGACTGATATATTTCAAGTGTTCATTCCTTTTAATTTTGGTGATTATAACTGACAACTAATGAAAACCCCAAAATCAGTATCTCAGAAAATTTTAATATTGTGAAAAGGTTCAATATTGAAGACACCTGGTGCCACACTCTAATCAGCTAATTAACTCAAAACATCTGCAAAGGCCTTTAAATGGTCTCTCAGTCTAGTTCTGTAGGCTACACAATCATGGGGAAGACTGCAGACTTGACAGCTGTCCAAAAGACGACCAGTGACATCTTGCACAAGGAGGGCAAGACACAAAAGGTCATTGCTAAAGAGGCTGGCTGTTCACAGAGCTCTGTGTCCAAGCACATTAATAGAGAGGCGAAGGGAAGAAAAAATGTGGTAGAAAAAAAGTGTACAAGCAATAGGGATAACCGCACCCTGGAGAGGATTGTGAAACAAAACCCATTCAAAAATGTGGGGGAGATTCACAAAGAGTGGACTGCAGCTGGAGTCAGTGCTTCAAGAACCACCACGCACAGACGTATGCAAGACATGGGTTTCAGCTGTCGCATTCCTTGTGTCAAGCCACTCTTGAACAAGACACAGCGTCAGAAGCGTCTCGCCTGGGCTAAAGACAAAAAGGACTGGACTGCTGCTGAGTGGTCCAAAGTTAGGTTCTCTGATGAAAGTAAATTTAGCATTTCCTTTGGAAATCAAGGTCCCAGAGACACAGAATCCACGTTGCTTGAAGTCCAGTGTAAAGTTTCCACAGTCAGTGTTGGTTTGGGGTGCCATGTCATCTGCTGGTGTTGGTCCACTGTGTTTTCTGAGGTCCAAGGTCAACGCAGCCATCTACCAGGAAGTTTTAGAGCACTTCATGCTTCCTGCTGCTGACCAATTTTATGGAGATGCAGATTTCATTTTCCAACAGGACTTGGCACCTGCACACAGTGCCAAAGCTACCAGTACCTGGTATAAGGACCATGGTATCCCTGTTCTTAATCGGCCAGCAAACTCGCCTGACCTATTGTGAAGAGGAAGATGCGATACGCCAGACCCAACAATGCAGAAGAGCTGAAGGCCGTTATCAGAGCAACCTGGGCTCTCATAACACCTGAGCAGTGCCACAGACTGATCGACTCCATGCCACACCGCATTGCTGCAGTAATTCAGGCAAAAGGAGCCCCAACTAAGTATTGAGTGCTGTACATGCTCATACTTTTCATGTTCATACTTTTCAGTTGGCCAACATTTCTAAAAATCCTTTTTTTTGTATTGGTCTTAAGTAATATTCTAATTTTCGGAGATACTGAATTTGGGATTTTCATTAGTTGTCAGTTTTAATCATCACAATTAAATGAAATAAACATTTGAAATATATCAGTCTGTGTGTAATGAATGAATATAATATCCAAGTTTCACTTTTTGAATGGAATTACTGAAATAAATAAACTTTTTGATGATATTCTAATTATATGACCAGCACCTGTATTATTATATAAACCATAATATCCACTTCATCAACTCACCTGGCACACCAACAATTTCAGACTCCATTGTCCACACATCGTTTTTTTATTTGATTTATATCCCTGTAAGCAAACGGGGACAGATCAAATATTACGGGAAAACCCGCCACGGCAATAATCAGTTTCTCCTCCATTTTGTCTTCGGAACTAATTTTAATGAATGACTTCTGGTCAATTTGACGCTCTCAACACCTCTGGTCTGAACGCACCATGAGATGCGGGTTGGCACTGTTTTGGCAGCACGATGAGGACCTACTCAATATTAGGGAAGTGGTTTTAATGTTGTGGCTGATCGGTGTAAATGCTCAGTGTAAATCATCTGATTTTCTCATATACCTTTCACGATGAGAAACAATCAAAAACAAACAGGCTAAGCGTTCAAGAATAGAAATGTCTTAATGTGAAGTGTTTTTTTGTAATAATTTGTCATTTTATAATCACAGTTTAAATGTAAAAAAACGTTCTACGTTCTATCAATTAATATTATATTATCAAGTATATATAATAGGGATGGGACGATATGGTTCTCTCTTGGTTCGATATACGATATGAGGTTCACAATTCCATATTTGATATGATAACGCTTAAATGAGAAACTATGGCAGAAACATTTTGCTTTTTTTTTTTTTTTTTTTTTTTTTTAATATTTGCACAAAATGCACATTGTAATTTCTCATCAAAATAAAGTTCTTTAATACACAATTTAAATGCTCAGGGTTTAAATAATAAAGGTTTCTCATATACCTTTTACTATAAGAAAAGATCACAAACAAATAGGCCTTCAAAAATAGTGGACTACATTCAGGCTAGGTTGGGCCGTACTTGCCGATAACCGATTAATCAACCGATAGTTAAATAATTTAAACATTAAAATATGATATGTCAAATGTGTGTTTCTTTAGCTATAACACTTTGCAAGTCCAATTTGTTAACAAGGATTTATTAGCTAGCTTACATGAACTATGTGCATTATGCAATATACATTTTTACAGCATGTATTAATATTTGAGCAATACAATCATTCATGTTTGTCCATAGTGTATTACTATTAACAAATAAAAACCTTAATTTAAAAATGTATTAGTACATGTTAATAACAAACAATGAACAGCAGTTATTAACCTTAGTTAATGTTACATATGGAGTTTTATTGTAAGTGTCATCATTTCATATAAATCCAAACAGTCATGCTTAAAAATGGCCAACTTTAAATATCTACAACGCCAGAGCATTGAAAGGACATAAATATTAGGCCTACATGTATAGTCTCACACTTTTGCTTCTATTTTATAACACTTGATGATTATCTAGTCAAAATAACAAAATATGTATTAAAGTGATGATGAAAATAGAACCGAAATCGAATGCTTTTCTGATTTTGTTTATATGTTTCTGTCGGCTGTATGAACATATCAGTTTGCTATCATACATCTCTAGCTTTAAATATGCAACTTCGCTGCATAATGAATGCATAAAAGTGACCAGCTGGATATAAACTAATGCAAATATATGGTAACAATTGTGACATTAAACATTCGGGTCGGACTTATTTTTGTCAGTGTTTTAACCACTTGAGGTAACGTTACTACTAATGTTAGCGTCCTCTCAGCCTCGAAGTCAAACAAACATACTGTTGTGCTGTTCTTTCTCTACTAATGCAGCATCCAGTCAACAAAGTAATAAATTTATAATGATATGACATCATTATATATACTGTATACATACCTTTTCGCTGTCTGTGCTTTAAACGCGCATCTGATGTCAGCGCTCTCCACCGTGTGCTCTCAGTGCAGAGCGCGGCATCACGTGTCGAAATAAACAACACGAGGCGTCAGTGATAGTTTTTATTACACCTCTAGAGGCCGCTCTTGTACTGCATGATGCCAGCAGACCCTTCTCAGCTCTCTCGTACTGTGTAATGAATGACAGCACGCACTTCTCAGCTGCTCCAGCAACGGACGCAAACAGAAACAACTATCGGTATGGATTTTTGCCGATAACGATAGTTCCACCAATCAACTATCGGTGCCGATGAATCGGTCGACCTCTAGAATTGAACAAACGATAAAGAACCGAACCCGAAAAAGTATGTGAAATTGTATTTTTTTTTTTATTTTTTTTTTTTAGTAATTTGTTTGTCTATTATTGTTTTGTTTTATTATTTGTTTTATCTTATAAATGATCACATCATAACTTTTTAAAATTATAAAGATGCTACATTCTATCAAATATTATTTCTGGAAATTGTATATTATAGTGATATGAGCTGTCAATGTTTAATATAAAGTGGTCAGTTTTTAATCTCAAGTACTTTTCAACTAAAGGCGATTTATTTATTTTTTCAAGGTATTCTTTCATTTCTAAAAGCTAAATTCAGGCACTTTTAACCACTTCAAGAACCTTTTGTGAACCCTGTAAACAGTGTTGGTAAAAAGTGCTGTATGGGTCAAATCGAGCGATTTAGAGAGATTATGAAATATCAAGTTTTTTTTGTTCGTGATGTATTGAAATGTTACACTACACTTATTTTTATATGGTTAGCTTGTTGGTAGCTCACCATATAGTGTTAGACTTTGGACACACAAACTGTGATTCGAGTCCAGTCAAGATGCACAAAAGAGAAAAATTGCATGCAAGAGAACAGTTAGGCTAACGTCACGAAGATCAAACGTTTCCGGTATTTTTTAAAGGCACTTTAATTCAAGGGGTAAAATCAAGCAATATAGGGATTGTAAAGTTTGATCACATGTACAGAAAACAATGTTGCAATTTGCAAAATATTGAGTTTTGCCTCAATATGGTTTGTCAGTTTTTTTTGATTCACAATCTATCAAATTCGATATATCGTCCTAAAACCTAGATACCACTAGCTTCAAATTCCTGATGGTTTTAGTCCATTAATACTTCTGTCTATCACTCCTTGTTTTGGAAAACTTAGGACTATTGGCATAAAGTTCAATGCACATTGCATCTCATTTTAGTCAAGAACCTCCAATTTAGATTGGTCGTGTTTCATGTCCATCAGACGTCCTAACACAGTTCACTTTTAGTATGTGGCCTTTAGGAACGAGTAAAGGCCCATTCACACATGCATCGACTTTATTGCTTAATGTCGCTAGTCTCTTAATCTAACATTATTGTGGACCGTATGTCTGGCCATGTCTTTTGAAAATAGGATTACAGATGAGACACATTGCCGGTACAACTAGGATTTTATTGTAATGTGAATTTTTTTTATTTTTATAAAATAGCATGTTTTTGCAAGGTCTTTACTAAAGCTGGACATTTATGCAGCTTGTTTCCATTGTGCCTTCTGAAGCTGAGACCATTCCTCTCCTCACCATGTTTGTCTGCATGCCACAGTCTTGCCTGCTAAAATGGCCCCAAAAATAGGCTTTCTGATAATAAAGAATAAAATGTAGCAGGTGTTAAACAGATGTGTGTGTGTGTGTGTGTGTGTGCGTGTGTGTGTGTGTGTGTGTGTCTCATTGGTTAAAAGAATGTCCTTTCTGTCCTGTTCTGTTCATCAACGAATGGGACCTCTCAGAGTGGACACATTTGCTCTCCTTCATCTCTATCTGTCTTTACGCTGTCCATCCAATTGGGTGACCTGGGTCTCGTTTCATCAACATGTCCGCTAGTTTAAAGAGCTGTGCTTCTGATCAAAGCTGTGCATCTGTCTCCGAGGGTTCTGATGTCATTCTCATCAGGTATGATGTCGAAATGTTTTATGGACCTGCTTGTAACAGTGACCGAATACCTCATGACAGCAACACACACTGGCCTTGTACAGCTCTCGTGTCACCTTCTTCTCAGGAGCAGAATCAATTAACAGTGATTATTAAGTTGGTGTCAAACTACTTTATCACTCTTTCTCCTTGACACTTCCATCTTCATACGTCCTTTCATCCATTTTCTTCCTGTCTCCATCTATCTTTCACCTGTGACCTTTAGACGTCCAAGAAAGCCCTCTTATGTCCTTCTGGTGGCTTTTTTCCCTCTCTTCTCTCTTCCGTTATGCTTCTCGTCCATAGAAAATGTGTTCTTTTAATGATTGTTTTCTCTCGAGAATGACATGATGGTTGATGCCAAATACACCAATAGGATAAGGGGTTGTATATGAAAGGCACATCAAGGGTGAAGTTGAAAGCATTAGACAGAAAGAATGTGGTTGAATGTAGAAAGGTTGGATGGAAATGGGAAGAGAGAGCGTCTGATCATGACTTGTTGCTCTTGAATGTCTCTGTGAAATGTGTAGAGGGCAAGTGTTTATCTACCGTTTACCTGTGTGAGCGTGTCTATCTGTCCTACAGCTGACAGCAGCGCTCCTTATGTTGACACGCATTCTCTCTCTCATCTGTTTTAAAACTGCAGCTTTACACTGCAGCTTTACTCTGAAGAACACACCTTGTAGCTCTTTCAACCTAATGCTGCCTTCAAGTCGTCCTGAGAAGTTCCTACTTGGAAGTTCGTAAATTGTAATTTTGATGTACGGTCACGTGATTTTGGTCAGAAATAAATGGCCGTGCTGGGCAATTTCTTATTTTCTCTTATTCACTTGATGACAATGACAGGAAGATGTTTTAGTACTAAGTAGTTGTTTCTGGTACACTTTTTGGTAACGGTATGCAAAATGTTTGAATTAAAACTTAAGGCTAAAGTGTGTAACATTTTGGATGTTAAAATACTTCCTCCCAGCTTTCTCATCTTTTACTCACCCTCATGTTGGACTGAAATCAATTAGTCGATAAAAATTGTGCATTGTTGAATAGTCGTTTGATCTCATTTAACGTAACAAGATCAGTTATGAAACTAATGGCACGTGAAAGGATCACTGCAGCTCGTGCCTGACTGAGGAGATACACAGCTCACAGTCCAGATGCTTTCCAAACAACTACAGATGTACATCGCAAAGTATGAGGAAATTATACAAATATACAAAATAACTAAATACAGAAGCACTCTCGTTGTGAAATACAGTGGAACCGGCGCTGCTGTTCCACTGAAGCAAAACTTGCGTGTCAGAGCATCTTTAAAGGAAACACCTTGCTGTTATATTCTTAATACATCCTTTAATAAAGTTAAAATAATATGGAAGAAGGTCATGTAAATAAGTATAAACTCTGAAACTGGCATTTCTCTGTGCAGTCAGCACTTCTTCTATGAGTCGCGTGATGTGCCTGATCTAAGGAGGAGAGACTGAAACTGCACCCGGGTGAAGCACACTCTGTCATGGGGACGCTCATCCCTCAAGTGCATACGCTTAATGCAGCTAGATTATAACATGATGGTTTGTGACTTATTGAATCATAATATAGGTCACTGTGCATTTCTTATTGTGAAGAAAATTGGCAATATGCAGCTTTATTAATAAATAACACATTGCATCAGAGGAAGACTTCACTATTTTACTCTCAGTTGATTCGCTTTATTTCCAGATATTCTAGATTTGTTGCGGTGATTTAACTAACTAAACTTAACTAAAATCGCATTCTTCAGTTAAAATGCTACGCAGTGAGGGTTTCCCTCTTACATAAAATTCCCCCAATGTACGAACGCATATATGCAGACGTTATGAACAGTCAAACTTTTACATTTGTGTGTATAAAAGGTATAGTTTATAGTATATGTGATTGTCCCACTGTACTTCCATAATTGTTGAATTCTGGTAACCTGTTCATTCATGTAACCTGTTAATACAAATGCCAAAATAAATGCAAGTACATATTTATGAACACTGCCACAATGTCGTAATTAGCGGTAGGAAACTCTGTATTTCCTTTTGACTGGGGATGTTTCAAAGAATCATGGCTGAAGCAAATTAATATTCATGTGTTGTCCCACTGAAGTGTGTTGTTTCTGCACCACTAGCACAACCAAACGGAATTTCAAACATAAACATTGTTTCACTCCAACCAGCTACCATTGATTGAACAAACTGATAACATGCCTCGAACTTACAGCAGTGGTTCTAGCATTTATAGAATTTGTTGACAATGTATCATTTTATTTTATTCTTTAAATTATTATTAATAATAAGGTCAAATATTCTTTGATAAAAATATTTAAGAAAGCAGCCTTCTGAGTACCTTTGCATGGTCATATCGGTGCAAAATCCACATAGTAAAGTTCTGTTTTCATTTCAGCTAAAAAATGAACTATATCAGCCACCATATCTGAAATCTGTAAATTTTTCCCACTCCAAAATTGTATCGGTCTCAAAAATCCCATATCACTCGGTCTCTACTTTTATACTGTAGTTATGTGCATATTGAAGCTTTAAAGTTTTGGTGCCCCTTCACTTGCATTGTATGGACCTACAGAGCTGAACTATTCCTCTAAAAATCTTTGTTCAGCAGAAGAAAGTCATACACATCTGGGTTGGCATGAAGGTGAGTAAACGATGAGAGAATTTAAATTTTTTGGGTGAACTTTCTCTTTTGTGGTTGATTTCCTTAAACTGGAAACATTCTGTTTCTGTGGCACGAGGGTTGGCGATGTCCAAAATCTTGTCACAATACCACTAATTTTATATCACGATAACGATATATATCACAATACTGTTAAATAAAACAATTAAAGAAATTAAGAGATGTTGGTTTATATATTAAATAACCATATTGTCAGTCATGGCTATTTTTGAAAAATCCAGTCATTGAACTAAATACTTTATAAATGAAAGCTACTTCCTCTTATATCATTTTCTCTTTATTTGGAACTTGACAAACATAGTAAAAAACAAACAAACATTGGTGGCATTCAAAAAGTGGTTATCAACCACAATGCTAAATTTCATAATTGTGCATTGTGCACATAATTGTTGGCAAATGACGCATTGTTTTAGCTGTTTTCCTCGTCGTGTTGGTTAGAAAGTCCTGCCCTCTCGCCATTTGAGATGTTTGACTAGCTCCATAGCACTTGAAGTTAAAAAATCTCAAAACTTAGTTGCATTCAAATGGGTCACATCTTGAAGTTTGTGCCATGATGGAGAGAAACCAGGTTGAGTAGCGCAAGTGTCTGCGGAGCCAAATCTGGAAGCCTGCTGCTCTCGAAGATCATGTGAAACACAGCTGCATGTGTCCAATGAGAAGCATATTGAGAACGTGAGAGTAATGTCCTTGAATTTGCTTCGGCAGCCCGAAATTTCCCTTGGGTGACCACCGAAAAATGATCAGTACATGAAATACCCTTTTTCTTCTCTGTCAGTCTCGCATAAAGCCGCTCCGCCTTCCTCCTACTTTTCTCCGACAGAATGTTTACTGCGCACGTGTTATGTGAATAGAATGAAGTACTCATTTCTTGCACGTTTTGCATAATTGCGATACAGACGATAATCCAAAATGTATACCGGCTGCCGAATTTCTACCGGTTTATCATGTCTACCAGTATATTGTCCAACCCTATGTGGCACTATAAAAATTATCTTGTAAAAGCCTTAACCTGTTTTCCTTTATCGAGGTAAGGTCATCAACTGTTAAAGCAAAAAAATGATCGACATGGGTATATGTTTGCCAAATTTACCACGATTTGGCACTACATATTTACCAGAGTTCTTACAAGCTTATTCAATGTGTGCAAGTGCTTTTAGGCATGCCTGTTTGTGTTTTAACTTCAAAAAACGGAAAATAAATGGATTATTTCAAATCTCTTGTAAACGTAGGTTTCTTATGTTGTGTTTTTTTTGGTTATTATTATTATTATTATTTTATTGTTTGTGTGCATGTAAATGCATTCATTGACTTAACCACTGCTGTAAGTTCGAGGCATGTTATCAGTTTGTTCAATCAATGGTAGCTGGTTGGAGTGAAACAATGTTTATGTTTGAAATTCCGTTTGGTTGTGCTAGTGGTGCAGAAACAACACATGAATATTTATTTGCTTCAGCCATGATTCTTTGAAACATCCCCAGCTTGGAAAGTCAAAGGAAATACGGAGTTTCCTACCACTAATTACGACATTGTGGTAGTGTTCATAAATATGTACTTGCATTTATTTTGGCATTTGTATAAACAGGTTACAAGAATTCAACATTTGTGGAAGTACAGTGGGACAATCACACATACTATAAACTATACCCGTTTATACACACAAATGTAAAAGTTTGACTGTTCATAACATCTTGCATATATGCGTCTGTACATTGGGGGAATTTTATGTAAGAGGGAAACCCTCACTGCGTAGCATTTTAACTGCAGAATGCGATTTTAGTTAAGGAAAAATCGCAGCAAATCTAGAATATCTGGAAATAAAGCGAATCAGCAGAGTAAAATAGCGAAGTCTTCCTCTGATGCAATGTGTTATTTACACAAGCTTTGCGGGAAAATTACGTTTCTGTGCAGTAGGGTTGCACAGAACACTGGTACTAACGAAATATCGTTATACCAAACATTTTTAAATGGTACGATATCATCATGTTGTTAATTTTGGTACCATATTACAGTATGTAAAAAAAAAAAAAAAACATTGATTATGGCCAACTGTGTTCATTAAACGGCAGAAGGATTTAATTTAATTAAATAATATATGTAACATTTCTATATTATGTAATAATATAAATATGGTGACGATTAATCGGCAAAAATTAAATATAGTTCGACCACTAGCTATTTTCTCACAATAACACACTTTCTAGCAATAAGCTGCATTCTGGTGTCCATGTAACGAAAGTCAGTATGTCTGACTGAATCCAGATGACCAATTTGGGGTTTGGCATTTGTGTAAATTTCTGTCCATTTGGATGTAAATGTTATTCCCCCCCCCCATAAATCAGATTTCATGAGTATATATTTTATTGTCCTTTATGACCGACTCCTGATAACAATTGTGTAATTTATGACCATTAAAAACAGGAGACATAAAATGTAACTCTGAAATCACTGTATTGAGTCTTAGTTCGGTTACACAGCAGAAACTCTTGTCTATGTGACGTCTTCATGCCCATCCGCTGTAGCAGTTAAACTCCTGCGTATACTGCTCCCCCCCATATCTCTTCTTTGACTATCTATTTTCATTCAGCTCACACTTTCACCTTGTTTCTCATCTACCATCTTTTCTATTTTTCTGTATTTCTCATTCTTTTCCTTTATCTCGTCTTTCTTTCATCAATCCCAGCACAGATTGCCGTCCGATGCTTAGTTGATCATCTATCTCCATCCGTCTCTTCCACTTTCTCCTTTCATCTCTCTCTCACTCTCAACTCTAAGTACTGATGCTCCTGTTTGATGATAGTTATTTAATTGAATTAATGAGCCTAAAATTGTTTCAGCCACATACAGGGTGCAAACCTGAATCAGCTTTAGCATTAATATACATTGCCATTTGTTTTTATTTAACTTTACAGGCTTTCACTCTGATACTGATCTCTCGACTGTGTTCTGAAAAGCATACTAATACTCTTACTGTTTCTGTATGTATGTACAGTATACTGTGCATTGTAAGCAAGGTTTCTATATGCATTGAATATATATGAATTAACTAACTTAGCTATATTTGCAAAATTGTGCAGTATACAACAGAGTACACTATACTGTAACATACAAACCAATGCACCCAATTTGATGTTACATTTACAGTGTGGCAAATAAACCAGTGCCACAAGCACGGTGCTAGTACAGCCACTATTTGAATCTTATCTGCTTTTGTACTTTTTTTTTTAAACTCCAATATTGGATTGTTCTTTGTCTCTGATTTGTGCTGTGTAACAAAATCAAGAGAGCTAGACATCATAGGCATATTCCGAATTTGCCCATGATGCCTCCAAATGCTATCTATGTAGAAGGCTCACAGCTTTTTGCGACACATATGTAACCTCCATGTATTGTTGTCAGATGAAGGGAATTGCATCTATTCCTGTCTCCTTGCGGTAAAAGTGTGAAAATCAATAGTATAGTATTAAGATTCTTTTGCATTGTTGAATAGATGCACTGAGGCAAAGTATCAATATTTTAATTTGTATTGTGCATGACAAGGAATTGGCTTTCTAAAGCTCATTAGACAGCATAATATCTTTGTTCTTCCATCAGAGAGCAGAGGTGAGCTTTCTGTTCAAGTGAAGCAAAGCACTGCTGCACAGCTTTGAAATGACTTCAGCTTTACTTGTTCTTTGTTCTCTTTGGTTTGAACTGCGTTACTGGAAAGGCAACCCACATATATAAACATGTTGATGACAGAATTAAAATTTTTAGATTAAAGGTATAGTTCACCCAAAAATAATGATCTCGTAATTTATTCACTCTCATGCCATCCCAGATGTTTATGACTTTCTTTCTTCTGCTGAACACAAATTGAGATTTTTAGAAGAATATCTCAACTCTGTGGGTCTAGACAATGCAAATGAATGGGTGCCAAAATGTTTAAGCTACAAAGTCCACATAAGGGCAACATAAAAGTACTCCAGACAAAACTGGTGGTTAAATCCAAATCTTCTGATGCGGTATGAAAGATATAAGTGAGAAAAATATAAATATTTAAGTCCTTCACTTTCACTTTCTTCTCCTGTTTTTGGTGATTCTCATTCTTTGTGCATATCACCCCCTACTGGACAAGGAGGAGAATTTATGAAAAAAATGTCAGTTGAAGTCAGAAACTTACATACACAGGTCATTTTTTATCCACTCCACAGATTTCATATTAGCAAATTATAGTTTTGGCAAGTTGTTAGGACATTTACTTTGTGTAGGTATTGGAGTGGCCATCACAAAGCCCTGACCACAATCTGATCTGAACATTTGTAAGCAGAACTGAAAAAGCATGTGCGAGAAAGGAGGCCTACAAACCTGACTCCGTTACACCAGTTCTGTCTGGAGGAATGGGCCAAAATTCCAGCAAATTATTGTGAGAAGCTTGTGGAAGGCAACCCAGAACCCAAGTTTTTGACCCAAGTTAAACAATTTAAAGGCAATGCTACCAAATACTAACAAATTGTATGTAAACCTCTAACCCACTGAGAATGTGATGAAATAAATCATTCTCTGTACTATTATTCTGATTAAAATGAAGTAGCGATACTAACTGACATAAGACAGGGAATGTTTTCTACAATTAAATGTCAGGAAATGTATAAAAAAAAAAGTCTATATTTGCAATCTTCTGCTACAGAGTTCCATGCTGCTTAAGCATTCAGTGTGAATCCTTAAATATTGATTCTGTGGTGTGGGAATTTTCACGAGTTTTAGAACAAAATGTGATAAATCTCTTGTGGTGCCTGTACACACACACTGGGGGGTCGTGGGACATTGTAAGTACACAGATTAAATAAAAAAAATTTGTGTGAAAAATATTTAAACCATATTTTATTTTCTAGAAATTCACTGGGCTAAATGTACCCCAAGCTGAAGAAACACTCATGTACTTCACTTTAAAACAGAAAATGTTTTGATGATGGCTTTGATACATCTCAGAAAGATACATCACAGAAAGAAAATGAAAAAACATGGGTTCACACTGGACAACAAAGACTTTGACCTTTTCCTGGGCAAAGCCAAAACCCCTTTTTTAATTGTGTGATGCAGTTCATGTTGACAATTATAAATTACACAGAAAACAAATTACGAGAATGTCACCAGAGAGACTGTGTTTATTTGACATGGTAATCTCTCATTCTCACTTTTACACATACACCTGCTGTGCCAGCCAACACACACACACACACACACACACACACAAACTAACTGGTTGAAGGGATAGATGTTCCATTCCTCTGTAATGCCGTGAGCAGGCTTTCGGATGATAATAGCCTTAAGCTGTGGAGATTTGGGGCCTCTCTGTGTGTGTGTAGAGCATTTAGAGCCGTGCTTGTGTTTGATGTCATGTCTTGGGGATGATGGGATTGATTTCAGAACTGGCTTAAGTCCCTCAAATCTTCAGACTGATCAGCTCTCTTTGAGATGTTTCCCCTTCTTAAATACTAGATCATCCAGTGCTTTGTCAACCATTTATGCGTTGCTGTTGGCTGCTGTCATGACAATATAAAAAAAATAAAAACATGGCAACAGCTTGTACTTAATAGTAAAAAGGTTTTTAGAATGTATTATTATTATACACATGTATACCTTTATTGTATTTGTCTGATTTTGCCATACCGTTTGTTACAGGTGCAGCCTTTTGCTTTTCAAAAGTGGGGAAGCAAAGACTATTGTTTTTGGTGACTGCAGTCTTGCTACCAAAATAACAACAACCGCTCAATCTACTACTCAGTGAAATATCTTATGGAAATATTTAACCAAGCGGCTGGTAGGGGACTCCTCCGCCCCTGGCAGCAGCCCTGCCCGCTCCAGGCAGTCGGTTAGGAGCCCCTTCTCCCCTCGCGGCTGCTCCGTTGGGGTGGACGGTAGTGGCGAGAACTCTACTACGGCGTATCCCTCCTCCTTCCCGGCACCAGTGTAAAAGGATTTAGACGGGCAAGGAGGAGGCGAGAACTGGCTTGGCAATATAAATAATAGTTTAATTAGAAACTTAACAAAAGACACAAACACACATGTCCGTAAACAATCTCTCTCTCCCGCACCACCGTCCACAGTCGGCCTTTATCCCTCTCCGAGGCTCAATTAGCCCAATAAGGGAACGGATGTGTATAATCACGACCCGGCCCTGCCCTCCGCCCTGTCACAATGGCTAAACCAACAAATGGCCCACGTCCACAACACTGTTCCATTCACCTCTTCTCAAAATAGAAAAAGAGGGAGCCCTGAGCTCTATCATTACCCTTTTTATAGGGTCTAGCTCCTCCCTTATGGCACTTTTCCACTGCATGTTACGGTTCGACTCGCCTCAACTCTACTCACTTTATATTTCTGAGCTTGCATTTCCATTGCAGTTTAGTGCCACCTCAACGTGGGTGGGATTATAGGCTGATCATCATAGTTGCGCCGCCTCTACTGCCGTGACATCATCTTAAACATGACACAAAAACTGACCAAAACGATAACACAACCGCTAGCTGTTAGCTACTAGCCCATTGTGCTGCATAAAGCAGTTGTTTGCATGGTGATTTTACACAAGTGTAACAGTTAAATTGGCCTGGTTGTTTTAGAAGCAAGCTTCCAGTAGCTGGTCAATGAAATGAAGTGAAGCTTTCAAGCAGAGTATAGCGTTAACATAACATTAAACATACCATCCTCCATTGTGGATCAACGCCAGTCCAGGGCACTCTCCCTCCCATTGCTTCTTTTACCATCACATTTAGTATCGGCTCAGCTCGCTTGGAACCTCGACCGAGGTGGTACTAAAGTGTCAGGTACCAGGTACTATCCACTGTGGAAAACCCCAAAAAAGCGAGCAGAGTCGAGCTGAGTCGAGTTGTACCGTGAAGTGGAAAAGCCCCATTAGAATTAACTAATGTGGGGGAAAAAATAAATAACAATAACATGTTTAAACAGACAAAATGAGGTCTAGAATATCAGGCCACCCAATGTGCAACTAGTCCACACAAAAGTTGATAACAGAAGAGAAATAAACAGCTAAACAGAAACAAAACCTGCTGTTATAAAAGTTCCCCCTCTGACAATAATTAAATTGCTTTAAAACTGGATCAAACAAGGAGAACTGTTTGGCTATACAGTATGTGAATCAGAAAATGAGCAGCAGGCAGAATGATTTGGTGGAAATGTTTCATGAAATAAAGATAATTGACGTTTGATGAAGTGTTCTGGCCTTATTTAAATGTATTTTGATTGTGCCAAAAATAAACAATCAAAAACACAAAACAACTACCACGATGACAGTTACTTAAACACCACAAGCAATCACAACACACACATCTGATTTTTAAAAGATTGTAAATGCCTGCATCAATCGTGTGTGTGTGTGTGTGTCAAATGTGTGTGTGTGTCAAATGTTGATTTGTAATGTCATCAGGTTAACCTGTGACACCCGTGCTTCCCGTGTACTCTTAAAGCAATCGCCACTGGTCTGTATCAAAGTAAATACAATTTTTAGGGTATTAGAGGGTAGTGCTGCTTTTTGACATCTTGGTGGAGCAAATTAACAAAAAGTAATTCATGAAATACACAGCAGAACATGCCCTGAACACGTCAAGACAAGTTTAATATTAGTGGAAATTTGAAAGACTAACTCCTAGGAGTTGCTTACTCTTTTTATGGTGACTTCGTCACTTTTTTACTAATCTTCTCTGCGAGAAATGATGATTTTGTGTGTGCGTGTTTTGGATAGTTTGCACCTTGGAATGTGACTTAACCAATCAGAATTAAGAGTCTTAACTAGGCCTATTTGGTCATAAATAAGTAAAAATATTTTTACTGTTTTGAGTACAGTCTTTTATTTTCAACCCAAATGTTACATTATTTAAAGCTGTTTGCTTACTCATGGGAGACTTTGTTATTAATGTTTCATTATCTTTTGGTTTGCGCCCAAATAAAAGAACTATTTAGGGAGGCAAATTTGCTTTTCATTGGTAAAGTTTTTATTTAATTTGTATTTTCTCTGGTTTATCCAAAAATAGGCATTGCCACATGGTTGTTAAATACATGCCCCTTTTGAATATCCTGCCAAATTAACTATTGTGATTTATACGGTTTAATATTTTATCATACTGTGATAAAATAAGTTTGGTCATACAATTTCACGTAACTTATGATTTAAAAAAGGGGGGACAATCGGATGTTTTGTATTTTTACAGTGGTGGATGTTGTAATGTGATGAACTATGGTATATCATACTCTATTAAAAATGTCTCAATGAAATTCTGATATGGAGGTAAAGTTGATCATTTTTAATTTGTCTTCTGTTACATGAGTTCATTCTTTTCTGCACTGTATATAGTAGATGACACTGTGGTATAAAAGTGATTTATAAACACACACACACACACACACACACACACACACACACACACACACACACACACACACATATATATATATATATATATATATATAACAATGGTTGAATATAAAAGCTATTGCAGCTGACACCACTGCACAGGGTCCCTTGCCCTTGGACACGCTTTTTGCATCACTCTGCTTACTCTCTTCTAAAATTTCTTCTCCTCTTTTCCCTCACCGTTACCTGGCACATTCCTAAAAGACGGTAGGCTACTAACTAGGGATGCACTGATCTGATACCTGGATTGGTACTGTCTCTGATACTGAAGCTTTTAGATGGATCGGGTATCAGTCCGACGAGCCCATTCCAAATCCTATACTGTGTGTGTTAGTCATGTTTGTTACTGTCAAGCTCCAAAAAGGACATAAAAGAACCATTAAAGCATCATTAAAGCAGTTCATATGACTTGTGCATTTTATTCAAAGCTACTTGAAGACGTGCGATATCTGTTTGAATCACAAAAGGCTGTGTTTAATAAGTAAATATGCAGTATGCGCAGCGCTAGCGTGTTAGTGTATGGATTGCTTTGTTGACACAAACTCACGCACAGGCTGGTGATGTACTCGCAGCATTTTTTAGCCTTCACAGTGGTGTGCAAAATTTTAGCTATACTCACGAACAGCATCTCTGATGTAGATGCTCAATAGTTTGGTTCACTTATAATATGCATTTAGAACAGCACCGGAGGTGCATTTTACCAGAATTTGAATAAGAATCGAATTAAACTACTGTGAAATTGCCTACAAACAGACGCATACAGGAATCCTGGAGAGTTCAGAATGTCAAAATAAAAGCGTGAGGGTTTAAAAAGTGCACGATTTAAATATATTACTGTAATATTTAAAATGAAAAGCCAATATAATAATAATAATTAATAATAATAATAATAATAATAATAATAGTCTGTTATATTATTATGAATTAGTATTATTGTCACTATTAGTATTTGTTTGCAATTTATAACAATATTTAAGTTGTATGGGTTCTAAAAAATAACTGTGAATGAAAAGTGGACTGAGGTCTTACAACTAAATGGAACAAAATAGAGATCTGAAGTCCAGATGTAAGTTGAAACATTTTTGGGGAAAAAAAAAGGAAAAAATAAAACTGTTTTCTTTTCTACTATATACTTTAATGACTGTTAATGTTGCTGCTACATTATCCAGTATACTAGTTAATAATAAAGTGTTTCTTAATAAGCTTTACATTTATATTGAAATAATGTGTAGTTAGAGGTTTGTGTTTCTATACATATTAAAAGAGTACTCCCAATTAATTCCACACAATAACGTAAAGACATTCTAAACTGATTATTCAATAAAACAACACTGGAATTGGCTTGGGATCTGAGGTTTCCGATATCGTAATTGGATCGGAAGAGAAAAAGTGGTAACTGTGCATCCCTACTAGCTTGTTTGCTTGCTTGCTTGCTGGCAAACTGGCAGAGGTATTTCAAAGAAATGAGCTCACTTGACTACCATTTCCTTCTGCATTACAACTGAAATCCAATGAAACGCTAACACAATGGGAATATCAAGGCCTGAAATTCATTTCTGAAGGGGGGATTGTCACCCTTAGATGCCTCATATTGTTGGGGATGTTTTTCCACTTTGTAGGCATGACAAAGATATTCAATATTGTATAATAATAATAATAATAATAATAATAATAATAATATAATAATAATAATATTAATTAGGTGCAGGTGTAGGTGTAAAATTAATAATTAATTACACTGTTTCACATAGGGCTGCACGATTTGGGGAAAATGTCATATTGCGATTATTGAGGCTAATGTTGTGATATGCGATATAATAAACAAATGGTATCATGAGTCAACTTGCTTTGTTATAAAGGAACATTTACAAATAGATTACTGATAATGCTGAAATGTGTATTTTTCAACTCAAACATCCAAACTAGCAACAACAACAACTATAAATGCAGTGTTTTCAAATTAAAATATTTTTACAAAATTAAATCATATCTTTGCATTACTGCAAACTTGTTATTTTCTCAATATTACCCCTAAATAAAATAAACAATAAATAAGAACATACACATTTTCATTAAAATAAGATTGACAAAACAAACAGGGACATTTAAGCAGGATGTAACATGTACTTTCTATAAACTCTTTTGAAAAGTGTGGTTCACTTAAACCACTAAAACTGTTGTTTTTTTTAAATGACCAATTGGTATTTCCAAATCCTCTTTCTAAAAAGTTCTACTTATCGCTGGTATCTCTTGTCCAGTGTATGGATCATTTTCTGAAATCTCACTTTTCTACTTTTCTCTGTGCTGTTTCAGGTGCTGATATATATTTGTTGTGTTGCCACGTGATGTAGCAACTTTATTTTTGCACAGTACCTCTCTCTGCTCTGTCGGTTTTCTTAAAGCCAAAATATTGCCATATAACCAGGGTTTTTCCTGGCTCAAAATGAGGTGGAGGTGGTACCATACTGATCAAAAAAGTGACGTTAAAAACACGTAAATGTTGTCTCTGCATTAATACACTTCTAATGACCTGGCAACTGAATACTAGTGTTAATTCTGTCATCTGTTTTTTTCTTTTTTATTTAATCTTAGTCTTCATCCTGTGTCAAATGTCCTTTTAGTTTTTATCATATTTAGTCAACCTTATCCTAGTTCTATTTATTATTTTTAGTCGTTTTGTTTGACAGAGTCTGGGCATTTTTTATGTAGTCAATGAAAACTGTTGACATTTTAGTCATATTTTAGTAACATTTAGTCATATTGATATTTTAGCCACTGAACACTGTAAACATTTTAGCCATAAGAGTATTATTGATAAGCATTTGTCAATCTCGTCTATCCAAAATAAATATATATATATACAGGTGTGTGTGTGTGTGTGTGTGTATATGTGTATATATATATATATATATATATATATATATATATATATATATATATATATATATATATATATATATATATATATATATATATATATATATACATACATACATACAGGTGTGTGTGTGTGTGTGTGTGTGTGTGTGTGTATGTATATATATATATATATATATATATATATATATATATATATATATATATATATATATATTAGAATTGTTGTTGTAATTTTAGTGTTATTTTTCACACATGATTGATCTTATCATGATGATCTCATGATGATGACGTTGCGAGCTGCAGACAGTGGGGGTGAGAGACGAGCGTCTCTGTGCTAGAGGGCGCATCGGCCGGCGGAACTTTAAATCTCTCCCGGTCTCGACTCCCGCTCAGATTGAGTCTCTTCCGCGACTGGTTGAAGCAGCTCTGACCACACAGAGAATGATGGTTTTGGAGTTTGTGCTTATTTACATGGCACGCTCCCGTATTATTTGAAGCTTAATTAAGGACGAAATGAAGATATATCGCCAAGCTGATCTGTGTTTCTATCAGACACTTGAGCTGCAGCGCTCCTCTCGTCTCGCATGTCATCATTATAGACTGGTCATCTTTTTATTAGCTGGGTAGAAAATGGGCAAACAGCTCTGAGAGAGAGAAGGGGCTGTCACGTCCACACATGCACTTATTTATTTAATAAAATCGCAGCATTTTGCCGTCATATAATCACACCGGCTCACCGGTGTGATTATCACTCTATACCGTGCCTCACCTCAAAGCTGTTAAAGATCATGTTTCTTTTCAATAGAACTTTTTCACAGACTGTGATGACACATTTCTGCCTTATCAGCATAAATCTCAAAATGTTTTATATTAGACATTTTGTTAAATATTGAGTGTAAATTTATAACATTATTCTTGTTTTTGTATTACCCCGGAATTAATAAAAAAAACGAAGTACCACAGCTTCATATAATGAACCACAGCTGCGAGGGGGGGTTTCTATTACTGTTGCTCACAGAGTTACAGCAAATTTGCCATCTACTCCTATGTTATTATCTTAATCCGCCGCTCTCAATTTTGAACTCTTCTGGTCATTCAAATATATTAGTGGATTTTTTCTTTTGGTCTTGGAGAAAATGGGTAAGTGAAAATAATATTTGCTGTGATCTCCCATTCACGGCATTCAAAGTTTACCCTGCAAACGTTTACTTCCGCATTCCAAAACCCAGAGCGCTTGCTTCCTGATGCGAATTTGTAATCATTAAAGGAAGACGATTGACTTAAAGCTGCTTTAGCGAGCAGCCCCCTCTGTTGGTCAAAATAAACAACACATGATTTACCTTGTTGACAGCAGGGTTTAATAGGTGCTAAGTATTTTCACTTATTGGACTTATATGATTTATGTGCTGTAAAAACATGGAAATTTCTGGATACAGCTCCAGTCAGGGACACACCGTCAAATCCCGACCCTGTCCCTGGAAAATGGGGACATCTGGTCACCCTACTTTATAGTAATGAATGGTTATGATGTTGGTGTTAAAATCAGATGATTCTAGTTTTACAATAGTTCCCTTTAGCTGTACTTTAATTTTGTGACACCACACTGATCCCAGTGACCTTTTTTTTTTCTGCCTTTCTTCTCAGATCATGTTCTTGACCAGACAGAGCATTTTACTGTAAATCAAAACTCTCAGGGAGAGAGTCTACAATTGCAACATGACAGCCATGTCTGCCTGATCACCAATAGGTAAGTGACATCTGGCTAGATGAATTTAAAAACAATAAGAGGAGCACGTCCGCCTTTCTGTACGGCTATTATTATTATTATTATTATTATTATTATTTTTTTTTAAACTTTTGGTACTATATAATTCATATTTGTATTTTTTTGGTGTTGTAAAACTCATGCGGAGACAATCAGTTCAGGGTCAAGTGAACTACGTGCTGTGCTGAACACGAGAGGAGGTGATTCAGAAATGAGAAATTGAGTGGTTTGAGGGAAAACAAGAAGAGACAAATAAATCTGGCCTCTTTAATGGAAAGAGAAGGACGCTGGGAGGTTTTGCCACTATGCGAAGTGGAGGGGATAAAGAAAAGTTGACTTGCAGAAATTAAGAGGTGAAGGTTTGGTGCTGAAGGATGCAGACTTGAGCATCTCGATGACAATGGTTATGAAGCTGCCGTTTTAACACTAATAATGGACTGCTGGATGCAAAAAAAACATGGGAAACACAGAACAAAGGATGAGGAGGAGCAGAGC
Source organism: Moxostoma hubbsi (assembly GCA_032164185.1). Lineage (NCBI taxonomy): Eukaryota > Metazoa > Chordata > Actinopteri > Cypriniformes > Catostomidae > Moxostoma > Moxostoma hubbsi. The sequence continues at coordinate 29,221,484 of JAVLUX010000024.1, read as the reverse complement.
ATAGTGCTGGGTGGGTGAAGTGGAAAATCAAGGAGAAAGAAATCTTTAATATTAAGATGACCTGATGTTAAGATAAACTGAAAGAAGGGAGCAAATTGTGAGTGGTCCAATTTTTTTGCATTAGACCATGCCCTCGCATCCAAGAGGTGAAGGACTCGTGCAGAGCTCACAAATAGAGTCATCTGCTAACTTAAAACACACGCATACACCTCAGGTGTGTATGACCCTGTGGTGATCACAGGCACCAGCGCATTACTACTGACAGGATAATTAGCTGCTCCTGACCTCATGTCTGTTTTTATCACTTTCTCTGTACTACATCTCTTTTAGCATCACCCCTATCTCTATTATATCTCTAAAGTGCTTCTCTCTCTCTCTCCCTCTCTCTCTCTCTGATGGATCAGGTTGCCTGTATGTGTTGTATAGGCTGTAATGGGTTAATCCAGATCATACAAAGCTTTTTCACAATTTGTGTTAGCCTAAAATGCCTAATTTTCCTCACATTTTTTCTGAATGTGTGATGTAATGAAACTGTGGCGAAAGCAAAAGTTTTGTGCGGTATATCAGTGGTTTATATATGTCGTGCAGTGAGGACGTACAGTGGAATCCCTGTGTGTGTTGAATCAGTATGTTTGCGTTGACAGAATATTTTGAGGATCCGTTCACACATTACAGCGCTCAGCCAAGTTTAAACAGTGACTTTCCTCCCCGGTTTTTCAAGAGGTGTAAACACATGCAGTGTAAATTGCCTGTTTCAGATGCTGCCTTAAACATAGTCTGTGTTGAGAGAAAGTCTCACGCTTCGGCTCTTGAAACACGTCATATCCTGCTTTTTAATAAATGACATTCACCAGCTTATTTAATTCTTTGAATTTTATTCTCTTTTTCTTTTTGGTGTGTGCACATGGGCACTGAACAGAATATTCAGTTGTGTGTGTGTGTGTGTGTGTGTGTGTGTGTGTGCACGTGCGTGTCTATATCAGGTAATTAGGTGCGTCACTGGAGCTCAGTTTGAAGCTGAATGCAGATTCAACAGCACAACAATCCTACAGTACACGTGCACTTAGTCACTCAAACCCAAAGATTTACTTTGTAGAGGTGAAGCAATCCCTATAAAAACTTGGCAAGTTTAATTTGCAGGAGTTCTATTATTCACATACTGTAAAATGTTAATTTTAAAATCAATATTGGAATTACTAGTGAAAATGTAAAATAGGCTACATTAATACATGTATGGCACCTTTTTAGGGTTACAGAATAGTGCAGTTTTTATTCTTCAGCAGGATTACTAAGTGCTAACAAACAATTTGTCATCAACAACATATGATGTGGCTGGTAATCAGCCTCCTCACCTTGTGGGAGAACAGTCCAGTCTTCCTCACATTTCACACAATATGAAAAATCATTACTGAAAAATTTGCTAATTTGCATGAACAAGACCTATGTGTTGGATAAATTTAACAAGTGTGAATGTTCTCCGAGAACATTTTGGACAACAGAATGGGTGAGGCATTTTAGGTTATTATAAGCAGTTAATGACTCTGGTCACAGTAGTAGGCAGAGGCTTAAGTTTCAGAACATACTGCTGAAGAAATATCAGAGTATACTTTAAGTGAGATGGATATGCTAGGTTGAAGACAAAGTAAGAACAAAATGCAGCAAGAGCCCCTTCTTCCACACCACTAGCCCGGCAGATCTCCAACCCATCAGCGCTGACCGCTGCAGTGACTCTTTGTGTAAATACTGACTTCTGGTCAGTGACCTCTGGTAGCTGTACAGTTGGATATGGCAATGATGATTCATTCTAAATGACAGCACACATAAGAATTTCTCTCAGTTTTTTTTTTTTACTTAAGGTTACTCAACAAATTATGGACAGACACAATATAAATGCTTGAATAGTAATTAATATTCACCTTGTATAAATGTGGCACAAATCTAAATGCAGTTTTAAATCATTTTTACTTTTTAATGATCACATACATAATTAATATACAAACAGAAGTCCATATATGCACCTCCCCAAGCATGATGACATACTCAAGTTTCTCCCTGAACAAGGATGGCAACATCAGGAGAGCTGCTTTGAAATCAATAACTAAAACATAAGACACATATAAACATGTATAAATTAATCCAAAGAAATACTAGGAGTAATACTGTGGTCAATGGTCAATTACTGGAATCAATTATCAATAATCAGAATCGATTACCAGAATGATCTTCACTGAGAGATTCTTTTCTAGTCTCCTTGTGCAGCTTTGCTAAGGAAGATTTCTCGCGAGCAAGCCATTACACACTAGATGCAATGTTTCCAAAACCTTCTTGAAAGCAGCGGCACACATTAAGAGATTTATACAGGAAACCATTTTCTTTATAAAGCTGCAAATAGTTAAGAAAGACACACAAAGCATTAGCAATTTCCTGTCAAATTATGTAATTTTATACAGTTTTAATGTCCCATAAGTTAATGTAATTAACATTATTTAATGACCAAATGGCTTGGGATAAAACAGCACAGTTTGCCACCACTAGCATCCCATACCTAGCAACGCCTCTTAAAATATAAATATTTGATGTGTATAAATTGAAAGTGTAAATTTTTAAGAGTAATTTAGTTTTTTGCTGTATCACTTTAAACAGGGTATCTGTTGATCCTTAAGTCTTAAATTTACATTTTAAAATGTAAGGCCTTAAAAAGTCTTAAATTACAAGAAGTCTTAAATTTAGTTTGCTGAGGTCTTAAATTTTGGGGCATGAATAGAGGGAGACGCTTAAAACAGCAGAATCCGCGAAAGACAAAATTCTCTCTCTCTCTCTCTCTCGCATCCTGCATTTAGTTGCTGATGCTGGAGTTTAGTGTGAGCACACCCAGGGAAGCGCATTCTTACTGAATTTAAGATGTTGCACATTTTTGCGTCTCTTATACTGTCGCTCCTGCTTATAACCGACAAAGCGGTCAACATTACAATTTGCAAGCGCACAAGTTTGGAGCGGTTTTTTGATGCCTTTCAAATCATTGCGCTTCCTTATTTTACACTACCTTTGACAATAATTGTAAAGCTAACAGAACTACTTAACTGCAGTTACACCTGATACATCTCTCATCTCATCTCTCTAGATCTAGGGCTGCCAACGCAATTGACACTGTTCTCATGCTCTCACGCCTCACGTCCCTTTTCTCACCCTGTAAAAACTTTTGCGGAGCTCAGAGGACACTGACAGTGCACGGATTGACAAGACAGAGCAGCCTGCATGATGCTGCGAGTAATTCAGACCAATCAGGGGGAAAGTAGCAGCACAGAGTCTCTCCATCTCCTCCTCTTTCATAATTGAATCAGTTAACATTTTCAATAGATCTTGTCAACTTAAAATAGCCATTTTTAAGGTAATGTGAATTTTTATTTGAGATATTTCACTCAAAAATTTAAATGGTCATCACTTACCTTCATGCTGTTGCAAACCTGTATGACTTTATTTTAGTAGAAATCAAAAGGAGATATTAGGGAGTTTCAGTCACCATTCACTTATATTAAATGAAAAACAAGATGCAGTGACCGTGAATTGAGACTAAACATTTTGCTTAACATCTTTTTTTGTTCCATTCCAGATATAAATTTGTTCAGACTTAAGGGTGAGCAGAGATGACAGAAATGTAATTTTTAAATGAACTACCCTTTAACTACCTGTTAAAGTATTTGTTAAAGGTATCTGCCAAGAATAAAAATGTAAATGTTATTCAGCACATGCTAGACCTTATTCACAGCAGCGCCATCTTTGATTTTTAATGACAACAAGGCTGTGCGGGATAGACGTACAGTCTCTTCGATGAGACGTACTGCAGTTTAGTGTTTTTGGATCGTTCTGTGTACAAAACATTGAAAAATGTATTTTCAAGGACACTCAGTAGACTAAAAACTCCAGACAACATGAGTTGTCAAATTAGATTGGATATTGGAGCTTTTTACAGATTTACACCGTGCATGCCATTGAAGAAATGGTAAGTCTATCCCTCACAGCCTCGTTTCCATTCCCATTAAACATGGCGCTACTGTGAATAATCTTATTTACAAAAATGTCAGCACATGTGCAGTAAATTGTGGCAGAAAGCCTGCTGAAGTTGTGTTAGATTTGACAGATTAGAGGATTAAACGAAAGTGCCACAAAACCATCATAAATACAAACATATTCTTACCGATACAATTACTATAATGATATGAGTTAATAACAAACATGTAATCATGTTCGCTATAAATTTATGCTGAAATGATCTCAGTCCAGTCAGCTCTGTTGATAATCTTGAAGCCACAGCAGTGAATTAGAGCCCTCTGAGTAATTTTTCAACAAAGTAATCCAATGAAAATTATTTTTTTAGTGCATGGTTTTTGCCACCACTTCCGTGTTTGACATAAGCTGAGATGTTGCCAAAGCACTGGTCTAATGCATCGTGACTTGCTTGAAAGCAAGTGACTCAAAAGAAGGGTCACAACATAGGCGATATACTTTATGCTACATGCATTCATAATGAATTCATTTAGAGTTTTAATGTTGTATTAGCTTATTAACACATAAATGCACTATATATATATATATATATATATATATATATATATATATATATATATATATCTCACCTAAAGGATTATTAGGAACACCATACTAATACTGTGTTTGACCCCCTTTCGCCTTCAGAACTGCCTTAATTCTACGTGGCATTGATTCAACAAGGTGCTGAAAGCATTCTTTAGAAATGTTGGCCCGTATTGATAGGATAGCATCTTGCAGTTGATGGAGATTTGTGGGATGCACATCCAGGGCACGAAGCTCCCGTTCCACCACATCCCAAAGATGCTCTATTGGGTTGAGATCTGGTGACTGTGGGGGGGGGGGGTTTAGTACAGTGAACTCATTGTCATGTTCAAGAAACCAATTTGAAATGATTCGAGCTTTGTGACATGGTGCATTATCCTGCTGGAAGTAGCCATCAGAGGATGGGTACATGGTGGCCATAAAGGGATGGACATGGTCAGAAACAATGCTCAGGTAGGCCGTGGCATTTAAACGATGCCCAGTTGGCACTAAGGGGCCTAAAGTGTGCCAAGAAAACATCTCCCACACCATTACACCACAACCACCAGCCTGCACAGTGGTAACAAGGCATGATGGATCCATGTTCTCATTCTGTTTACGCCAAATTCTGAATGTCTCAACAGAAATCGAGACTCATCAGACCAGGCAACATTTTTCCAGTCTTCAACTGTCCAATTTTGGTGAGCTCTTGCAAATTGTAGCCTCTTTTTCCTATTTGTAGTGGAGATGAGTGGTACCCGGTGGGGTCTTCTGCTGTTGTAGCCCATCCGCCTCAAGGTTGTGCGTGTTGTGGCTTCACAAATGCTTTGCTGCATACCTCGGTTGTAACGAGTGGTTATTTCAGTCAAAGTTGCTCTTCTATCAGTTGAATCAGTTGGCCCATTCTCCTCTGACCTCTAGCATCAACAAGGCATTTTCGCCCACAGGACTGCCGCATACTAGATGTTTTTCCCTTTTCACACCATTCTGTGTAAACCCTAGAAATGGTTGTGCGTGAAAATCCCAGTAACTGAGCAGATTGTGAAATACTCAGACCGGCCCGTCTGACACCAACAACCATGCCACGCTCAAAATTGCTTAAATCACCTTTCTTTCCCATTCTGACATTCAGTTTGGAGTTCAGGAGATTGTCTTGACCAGGACCACACCCCTAAATGCATTGAAGCAACTGCCATGTGATTGGTTGATTAGATAATTGCATTAATGAGAAATTGAACAGGTGTTCCTAATAATCCTTTAGGTGAGTGTGTGTGTGTGTGTGTGTGTGTGTGTGTGTATATGTATGTATGTGTGTGTGTGTGTATATATATATATATATATATATATATATATATATATATATATATATATATATAACATCTCCAGAGACAGTCAAGTAGCCTCGGCGATTTTGTTTTTACCAGCTAATGAATTTGTTTTTTCTTTATTGCAAAAGTGGTCTTACATTTTTCTTATATTTTGCCTTAAAAAGTCAAGTTTTAAACGTCATTCCTTAGAACCTGTAGGATACCCTGTTTAAAGTTGGACAGAAAGGAAAGGAAAGTAAACTTCAAATGGATGTAATGATACAACAGCTATCAAACATTTTATACAACATGAGTGGTGACCGTCAGACTGGGTCAATTGTTATTGTGTGTTGTGATCTTTGATGGAAAACTGAACTTTTTTTTAAATGTTTTATTCATATATTAAAATAAGTGTTGAAATTTCACAATTTGTTTTCTTGTCAAAGAACATGATGTAATGCAAATTAAAATTATGGTAAAGGGAGCTTTTATCGTTTTAGCATGTACTGACACTGCACCTATAGAGAGAGGGAGAGGGAGGGAGAGAGTAAGCGAGAGGGAGAAAGGGAAACCGAGGAAGGGTACTATCACCATAGCACCCTGTTGGACTTGAGCGCTGCATTTCTGCTGTTGCTTAGACAGCATGACAAGTTAACAGAAGATTTGATCTTAATTGGCTCTGCTGAAGACACTTTTGTGTGTTTGTGGGTGCGAGCGTGCAAACACCGGGCCAGTTCATTGATGTTAACTTTTTAAAGTGTGTGTATGTGTAACTTTTGAATATCTCGTTTATGATGGACACTAGTCTTTTTAGGATTTGGTTTCTGCGATGTGGCTTTGATCTCCGCTCGTCTACAGGAAGGACACTGTGTTGCCCTGTATTCTTTCTGTAAACTTTGTGATGAGGTCACAGGGTAGAGGGGAGTTGGGAGATTCAGCTCGACTTATCTCAAACTCAGCCTTAATCTGTGTGTGTCTGGTCATAATAATCAAACATTTCTTTGTGCTTTCACTGTCTCTATCCTCCTGTCTCGCTGACTTCATTATTAGTTTTCAGAACAATTGCGACTTCATTTAAATAAACTCCCTCTTTGGTTTTAAAAATAAATATCTTGTGTTGTGCTGCGGAAGATGCTGGTAATTAATCATCATAAACACAATTGTGATTATTGTGACAATTTAATCTTTATGTTCTTGTCTCTTTTTTCACTATGAATTTGAAAATAGTCTATAAATATAGTGTATCAAAGCTTTGTAAACATTGCACAAGGTAGCCTATATAATAGGGATGGGATCGAGTACCTGAGTACTCAGAAGTGACATTAATGATCGATCATGAAAGAGATGATCGAAAATGAAAATGATTTACTTGACTTTTCACTGAATTTGAAATTCAGTGACAACTACCTGACAACTATACACTATGTATCAAAGAGGGGCCTTATTTTTAGTTTTGTGATTGCGTATGTTGTCATTTTCAGCAGTACCTCGATTCGGAGACATGGAGGCTTCTGTTCTCCGCAGCATCCATGCACAATTAACCACACACCCCAGCAAGAGCGAGGACCACATTATAGCGACCACGAGGAGGTTACCCCATGTGACTCTACCCTCCCAAGCAATTGGGCCAATTTGGTTGCTTAGGAGTCCTGACTGGAGTCACTCAGCATTCCCTGGATTCGAACTCATGACTCCAGGTGTGGTAGTCAGCGTCTTATCTCGCTGAGCTACCCAGGCCCCAAACATGGCTAGTATTAACTGTGATTGTATCAGCCTTTTAGGCTGGGCTGTTGATTTTCAGAAAACAGCTTCAACACACAAGTTTCATAAAATTGCTACAAAAGTGATGGTCAGGGACATAATTTGTTGTTCCACTATATTTTCAGAGTTTAGAAATTAACTTTATTACCACCTGCTAGTAGAATCTCCAAACTGCAAATGCTTTTTTGGACTTTGCGCTGAAAAGAGATGTGGTTCTGAAATGACTTAATGACCTATTTCTCTGGAAATTAGCCTATTGCTCTTTACAACACTTCATTAACATACAATACACCCAAAGTTTAATGCATACACGCACTCGCACTTTGCGCCGGCATAAAAATTGCACTTAGAATTAGTGCGGATTAGTGCATTTTCATGAAAACGTGAAGACATTACACGCGGTCGTTGTGCTGCACCTAGCAGTGTTATGGATATTCATTTTAATTTGCTGGTTTATGGAGGTTTGACAATATTCAGGGCTCCTCGCCAAGTCTGCTTGGCTTTTCATTATCCGTGGAAATGTGTACCCTTCTCACTTCAAGTTTTCTTTCCACTACCAGTTACGTTTTAGAGTTTTTAAGAAGAAAAAGTGTTTTTTTTTTCCCTCAAGTCTTACCAGAAGAGGACTAAGACAGGGCTTTCACACATGGCTCAAGATTGGCTGGTGAGAAGTGTTAGGATGTGTAAGTGTGTCTCCTGTTACTTCTGTGTTTGTGTGGAAGGAAGGATCAACAGATTAGACAATTGTAAGGACAGCCAAAAAAATTAGCAGCAGCTGAGCAGCTTTGTGTTTGTCGGCTTTCGTCAGAGAGGACTCCTGCTAATTATACAGATTTATGCTTCTACAAAACACCTTTTGAAATCTATTGAAGAGGGATAATTGAGCCTGGCAAAGTCAAGTTGAAGGTCATTACTGAAAATAAAAAAGCACCCGATGATCTATTTGACAGCAGATCCTTTGTTCTTGATGTAAAGATGTTGTTTTTAACTCTGTTGATGTGCTTCAAACACTAAATTCAGCATAAATGACAAATTAGAAAAGGACCTGAGGGTGAGCCTTGGGGAACTCCTGGCTTTTTGGAGGGGTTTCAGTGGGCACCGCTCCCATCGAGTTGATAGGAAAAAATCCATCAAATGCTAATTGCATTTATAACTCATTTATTAAAGCAGGCCTGTTGTTGTTGTGTTTGTTTCGCATGCTTTCATTTGGTAGTCTTGATAATTATGTTCCAAGAGAGAATAGTTTGACGACTCTTGAGGGCACCTGAAAGATCATAATATCACTCTTAAATTTTTATTAAAATGTTTATGCAGTTGTATTTGTAACCTTTTATTGAACTGGGATGGATGTGCTGAAAGGGACGGGATTGCAGCAGGAGTATTATCCTATTTGCATTTTAATATTAACTTGTATATTAAAGGAATATTTCACCCAAAATTAAAATTCTCTCATGTTTACTCACCCTCATGCCATCCCAGATGTGTAAGACTTTCTTTCTTCAGCAGAACACAAATGAAGAATATTTTAGCTCTGAAGGTCCTCACAATTCAAGTGAATTGTGACCAGAAATTTGAATCTCCAAAAATCACAGTCAGTATAAAAGTAATCCATAAAACTCCATATATATGCATATATAGACCTAATACCTCTTATAATTGTCCATTTTCACTTCCACATTCCTCTTGCTTTTTGTGCATTAGCAGTCTTCATGCATATTGCCACCTACTGGTTGGGGCTCAAATATTGATCTGTTTCTCACCCACACCTTTTCATTTCACTTCTAAATCATGGATTTAACCACATGAGTTACATTTATTTTTTGCTGATTTAATGTGATTTTTTTTTTGGAGATTAAAAGTTCTGGTCACCATTCACATGCATTGTAAGGACCAACAGAGATGAGCATCCATCCATCCATCTTCAACTGCTTCTCCAAAGTCGGGTCGCGGGGGCAGCAGCTCCAGCTGGGGGGCCCCAAACTTCCCTATCCTGAGCCATATTAACCAGATCTAACTGGGGGACCCCGAGGTGTTCCCAGACCAGTGTGTAGATCTAATCTCTCCACCTAGTCCTGGGTCTTCCCCGAGGCCTCCTCCCAGCTGGACGTGCCTGAAACACCTCCCTAGGGAGGCGCCCAGAGGGCATCCTTACCAGATGCCCAAACCACGTTAACTGACTCCTTTTGACACAAAGGAGCAGCGGCTCTACTCCGAGCTCCTCATGGATGACTGAGCTCCTCACCCTCTAAGGGAGAAGCCCGCCACCCTTCCTAGGAAGCCCATTTCGGCCGCTTGTGCTCGCGACCTAGTTCTTTCAGTCATGACCCAGCCTTCATGACCATAGGTGAGGTTAGGAATAATAAAAAAAAAAAAACGGTAGATTGAGAGCTTTGCCTTCCGTCTCGGCTCTCTTTTCGCGACAACGGTGTGATAGAGCGAGTGCGATACCACCCCCGCTGCCCCGATTCTCCGGCCAACCTCCTGCTCCATTGTCCCCTCACTCGTGAACAAGACCCCGAGGTACTTGAACTCCTGCACTTGGAGCAATACCTCCTTCCCTACCTTGAGTACGCACTCCATCGGTTTCCTGCTGAGAACCATGGCCTCAGATTTAGAGGTGCTAATCCTCATCCCAGCCGCTTCACACTTGACTTCCAAGCGGTCCAGTGAGAGCTGAAGGTCACGGACCGATGATGACTTGAAGACTACATCATCTGCAAAAAGCAGCTGAGATCCCCAGCTCACCGAACCACACACCTTCCCCACCCCGACTACGCCTCGATATCCTGTCCATGAATATCACAAACAGGATTGGTGACAAAGCGCAGCCCTGGTGGAGATGAGCAATTATTCCAAAAATAATTAATTGTGTTCTACTGAAGAAAGTAAGTCATACACATTTGGGATGGCGTGAGAGTGAGTAAATTATGAGAGAATTTTCATTTTTGGGTGAACTATCCCTTTAACAAGCAATGGGTTAACTACTTTGACACAACACTCCCTCTTCTCACTTTTGAGGTTTGAGAGATTTAGATTACGGTTGTGGGTTTGTCAGGTTGTGGCAGTGTGTTTTTGCTAACTGTGGTGTTCTGATGGATGCCAGGCGGCTGGTCCCAGGCAGGGGGCCCCTCCTGTTGGGCCGTTGCCCTTTCAACCGTGACACACATGCTGCTGCAGTGGAGGAGAATAAAATAATAACTATTCTTTCTCTGACTGCCCAGTTGGAGGGGAAGGATGATGTCAGAATTTGTGGTTGGATATATTATACAATACAAAACAGTACACTATTTAAATATTTTTTTTTTACGTAGATATTTTTCAGTCCTGGATGCTGATTGGCCAGTAAAATGTTTTAGCTGTGCAACACACAAATATAGCTAGTAACAGCAAAACAATTGTGCTGTGTATATCGCTGCACAGCACAAATATTAAAGCAATTGTTCACCCAAAAATGCTAATCCTCTCATTTACTTACCTTCATGTGGTCTCAAACTCGTTTGACTTTCTTCTGTGGAACAACTAAGATATTTTGAGGGATGTATGATGTTTTTGTCTGTACTATATTTCTCAATGGGGTTCAAGCTCAAAAAAGGGCATAAAGGCAGCATAAAAACAATTCTTACGACTCAATTTTTTTGGAAATCTTGATATACGGCCAAATTAGAACACAGTGCAGGCTTCACGTTGGAAATTCTTTGGTGCTTTATGCAGTTGCCAGAGACACAATCCTGGTATCATTATACATCATTAAGCATTTTCATTTTCTATTGTTTTTCATCAATCTTTTGGTGACTGTGGTGCATTTTAAAAGTATCTAAAATAACTCAACCCCTGATTTTATCTTTTTAACTTGCGTCTTGATGTTTAAAATAGCCCAACAGATGTGAAAACCCCAAACCTGACAACACTTGATTTGTGTACAGCGCTCTATGCTTGCATCAAGCACATGGAAGTGTATTAATGAGCTTCTATCATATATGCATCTAGTAGACTGCGGATGCCAAGATTATTAGCAAATAAGGACTTAGATTTTGGTCAGTTTTCACCCAAAACCGATTATATCACTTGGATTATAAAACATGGATTAAACCACTCAAGTCGTATGGATTACCTTTAACTTTAAATTTTCTAACCCATTGACAGAAACTCAAGTTGAGTAAAAACAGAGTATAGTTTGCCACAGTATTGCATACAGTTTTAGGACCGTATGGTTTCTCTTAGTGTATGTTTTTAAACATCTTGCACATTATTAGAAACATGTCAGTGAACTAGCTATCTTTTATCATGAATCATGCATGGTTTGATTCACAACATGTCTCAAATCGAAAGCCTCATATCGAATGATGTGATACATTTTACATGCTTATTGAGCACAGCAACATTTTAATGCTAGACAGATACAGCTTCCATTCCTAAGTATTTCAGGTTTTGCATGATTAGGCAACCTGTTGGAGGGAGAGATGTGTGTGTGTGTGTGTGTGTGTGTGTGTGTGTGTATACAACCAAGGATTTTTTTCTGAGTGTCAGCTGTCTAACTGATCACACTGTAGCAGTGAGCAATGGCAAACTGTTAGCACACACACCATGACGCCCTCACTGTCCCTTAATGAAAGAGACACTGGTCCTCTCTCTAGCTTATCTGCTCTTTCAGTAGAGGAAAAAAAGGGGAGAGATGGAGTTAGAGAGGGAAAGTCTGGGAATTTTCTTGCACTGTAGCCATTTTCTAGAACTCTTAGTTATCTGTAAAATTAAGCAGCTATTGTATTTGCTATTTTTAGAAAGCTAGATAACGATTTGTGAGCATTATATGAGACATGGTTCTAATCCCACACATGCTAATATGAAGACCTCCAGGGTCTATCCGACTGAACTCTGATCACTGATTTTCTGTGAGGTTTCCCGTTCTGTGTGTGTGTGTGTGCTTGTGTGTGTGTGAGAGATGGAGAAACTGAAAAAGATCAATGCAATCTCACTCACAAAGTTTTTGTTCCAACATCTCTCTTTTCTGGCATCTTCTCATCCATCAAGCTGAAAATTAACTTAATTTGTCTAACTTTATTTATCCTCAGAAAAAGGGAGGAAATTAATGTTTGGATGCGTGAAATAGTGTGTCATGCTACCGGCCTTTTAGGCTTTTTCCATTTATGCGATACCAGTTTATTGACTTAAAATACTTAAATGATATTTTTATTTGACACAAACAAGGCTGTGATTGACGAAGTACATTTGCTCAATATTTTATATACTGTCTGAAGGGTCTAGGTCATATTTAATAGTCACAATTAAAAAAATGACATTTTAACTGAAATGCACCCAAATGAATCAGAATAGAATCAAATTAAAGCAATATTCCAGCTTCAGTATAACTTAAGCTCAATCGACAGCATTTGTGGCATAATGTTGATTACCAAAAAATGTTTTTATTGAATTGAAAAAGAAAAGCAAATATCGAGGTTACAGTGAGGCACTTAAAATGGAAGTGAATGGGGGCCAGTTTTAGAACAGTTTAAACACAGAAATGTGAAGCTTGACACCTGTGGTCCTTTGATGCATTTTAAATACTGCATTTTGTACATACTAAAATGGACCCTTTTTACTTTAACACACATTCATTGTTTTATTGTGTATGATTTATCTGTTCACATATTTTCAAAATAAATTGTGTCTTACTCTAACATCGGATTGTATTAACTTCTCCACCTCTGCAATGACTTTCCTTTTTGGCTGAAGTCCTCTTATTTTTTTCAAACCCCTCCCCTTTCCAACAACCTTTCATGCTGTATGTCACTTTTTATTAAATGTTTTTCTAATTTAATATCCTGTTTCACTTAGAACTTTTATACATATATATATATATGAGAGAGAGTTGTCAATAAGACTACAAAAAGCGGCTTTAGTATTCAATGTACTGTATTGTTTATTTGCATATTATTGAACATAAGCCAATCATTGCCATATAGTTCACAGCAATATATTATTCTATTGAATTTTTCAATCATTCAGAAATGTATTATGAGGGCTTGTTTACGCACCCATCAATGTACACTTGCGTCAGACATATGCTTGTGGAGCGCCTCACTTTGGTTGCCTTGCCTCGAAAACCTACAATTTTTAGGTCGCTGTGTCAAGTTAAACGTAGTTGAATACTTGGAACACTGCTTGAGATCCCTTAGTTCAGATTTGCGCTTCAGTAAGCTGTGTTTTGAATGCAAGAACACATCCTCCTGTTGTGTTATCTACTTAAGGGTAGTTTTGTTCCCTGTATTAGCTGCACGTTGCCTATACAGCTGAAGTTTCATTTACTGCCCCCTGGAGAAAACAAGTGGTACTTCAAGCTTGAAGTATTGCATACAATTTTTTAACATGTTATTTTTTTATAAGATTTATTGCACTGACTTGACGTGTTAAATGGACAGCCCTACTTTTTAGGTGATGCAGACCTAACATCGATCCATCGTTGTGTGCATTTTATCATTGCATGCCATTTGTGGATTTAATAAGGTCAAGTAAAAAAAGTCTGTTACTCTCTTCCAACACCTCTCATTCATTTTGTGTCTATGGAGAGAGAGAAAAAAACTATTGGATCAAATGAAACTTGGAAGAAACAAGTCTTTAAAAGATTGTATCCATCTTCCTGAAATTCTGTCCCTGCTCAAAGACCCTCCTCTTTATATATCAAGCCCCTCTCCCCTATTATATCATCCACTGAATATAGTATGCTGTGGGAGGGGCTTAATTTAGAGAGAGCTCATGTGATTATGTTCATTTCCTCCTATGAAGCTCAGGCCTGTAGGGAGAGTCTACTGGGTGGGTTTGAACTTGATGTTTCTCTTTCAAGTTGCAACTAAAAGAGAATTTCTTTGCAGAAACGCTGTGTTTTTTCTCACCCCATTCCTCCCTCACTCTCTCTCCACTCCGCTCATTAATTCATTAACTATTTTGGCAGGGTAACGGTTGCAGTAATGAATTCCTCGAGGGCTGAATCTCCTTGCCTGGCACCCATCTCATCCTTCCCGCCCTGTACGTTCTAGCCGACAAAACCTCACATGCTTTTAGGGATGTAAATTTGCAGTTTCATCACGATACGATCTTGTATCGATACTCTCAACCAGCGATCCAATGTTTAACGGTACCTCAAAGTATGTTGCTCTGCGATTTTGATTCGATTCAGGGGTCTGCGATCGATATTACAATATTATGTGCCTGTTTTACACTATCAGTTATTACAACTTCATGCTTCAATCACCCCGCACTTTTGCATGTGCAACATGAGAAGCATATTTATCGCTTATTTGAGACAACCACAATTATTGGGCATTCAAAGTCCAATCACATTTTAATGCCCAAATAAGGGAATTTTAAGCAAATATAATGTATTAATGCCATGAACGGCTGAACTCAGAGTCTGAGCGTCACTGAGCTGCACTGCGGAGATCAACAACCTCCTGTCCTGAAGACCATGTGAAGCACACTGAGGTGCGTGATGTCAGCAGAGGCTCGCACCAAACTCCTGCAAAAGTATAAACTAACAAGTATAAACTGTGATGGTGAACACAAACCGCTCTGGTTTCACCTTAAACGATTGTGTAATGGCAAATGATCCTGGTTCATACAAGCTGTGTTAATAGCTGTTTCCATCCAAGTTGTGAATTTAAGTTATGCGATAAACCATATTATCGCCAAAATAATGTGCCAAATAAAGCCACGTTTCCATCCAAGGGTGTTCAAAAGGATGAAATCGTCACTTCCAGAGAAATTGTAGCTACTTTGAGTGTTTTATTAATAAAATACTGGCAGTTTAGCGCTCGCAGACAAAACATTTGAAAGAACTTTATGACATCGTGTCACACACTGCTAGGAGAGCTATATGTGTGCGTTCATCAGTCCTTATTAGGATAAGATATTTTTCTAAACTGTCAATAAACCTTCTCTTCCGTATAGTTCAAGTTTGTTTTCGGCTTCTTTGCTCTGCAAACTCTTTGTAGACTTTGGATTTTGTAGACACTGTTATTTTAGGATGACCTGAGCAACATTTCAGATTGGCCCACTGGTTAGTCCAGTAATGAACTCGGTAATGAGTTTTTCAGTCACATGAACTTTTTGATGCACATCTTTTATTCCTAACAAATTCAATAGGAGTTTATTCGGCAAATATGTTTCCATCGTAGTTTTATTCAATTTCTTTTTATTGAATAAAAAATGTATCCACTTCTAGCGAGCTTATACACATTTATTTGTAGTTTGGTGTTTCCATCCAGCAGTTTTTATGCAATATCCTAAAATGCACATAAAAAAATGTTGATGGAAACATAGTGTGTTAATGACACGCGGTGACAGAGTAGGAGATGCACACCTACTCTATTTCTGTGGTCAAATGAAGAAACAAAATCTCACAGATTTAATCAGAGCATTAAAATAATGTGTGAAAGTGAAGAAATCAGGACAGACATTTTTACTTTTGCATAATAAAAATAGAATATAAATAGAATAATAATATACTGTATATATAAATTCTAATTTATATATTTAAAAATGATAAAATATACAAGTTCAAAAAACAAGTGTAAATATACAATTGACAAAAACTAAAGTTGACCAAGAAGAGACAATTTAAGTATTAGAAATATTAAAACATAATGTTTCATGTCATTCATAAGTTTTTAAAGCCTTAAATGGAAATCTTAATTTATTCCTATTTTATTTTTTGATTTGTATATTTCAAGTCAAATATATAAAAATTAAGCACACATGCAGGAAAAAAAGCACACCTTAAAAAATATGACAATTTATAACAATCGTGAAAGCCCTAATCAGACAGTTAATCATCATAATTGCAATTATTTGTTT